>LUCM01009956.1:0-34346 GCA_008360955.1 Fasciolopsis buskii
GGATTTGTGATGTTGCATGCATAACCTGAACACACAAGGTTGTGTTGTAGTAATTTTTTGCTGTCTAGTGTTTGTATTGGGACGGGGAGTGGGCCAAGTGAGTTGAAGCGCATCCACAAATTGTTTTGAGAACAGAGTGGAGAATTGTGAAGACGGATTGCGACAGCTTCCGCAGTGCTCAAGAGGTGACATTTTGCCAACCTGAATTGTTGACCTCCGACCTTATACAGAGTCCGGAAAGCTTGCGTCACACTCACGGTGTGGTTAGTCTGTGCCAGATGTGAAACTACTGCGCTATTAAGTGACTTAATTGCCCCAGTGCCCAACCATGTAGGGTGGTGGTCACGGATGCGTTCACACAAGCGCCTGGTCGTGCGGCCGATATACATTGACCCACAGGAATCCTAGACAACAAAACAATTAACACAACACATTTTTGTGCATTCAGGTTAGGTATGTAACACCACAAATCCCTTCTCCACCCATATTTTTATCAGACTAATCCATTCCTACCTAAAGTGAACTTTTTCCAAATATGGGTAATGTAATGGCATGAGTACGAATCACTGAAAACGAGCTCGTTCGCCAACTTGTGTTTTCTCAATGTGCTCAGTGGGAATTTTCAAGGAATTCAAAAGGTTCTAAAATGTAATTTATATTATCCATTTTTGAGCACTGCTGACAGTGATCATTTCTGGGGCACAGAATCAAGCCTTTGTGCGATCTTGGATTAACAACATATACATATTTATATATCAACAGCATGACTAACGCTCGTTTACTCGATCACAGACAAATTGTCATCCTCCGCTATTTCTGTTAGTTCCAAAATGGAACCATTTTATTTGTGAGAATTCTTCACTCTTCTCAAAATCGACCTCTGCTTCCGGTCCCTATTGCTTGTCATTCATCCGTCTCACCTAGGGGAATAATCGCCTCCCACGTAAATAAAATCGCTAACTATGACTTTATTAATGTCTCCTGGAACCCGGTAACCATTGCACCTATCCCAATCACTCGAGCTCAAACATTTTGTTAGAGTGACCTTGTTGGACCATCATCACTTCTGCCTGACTCAAATTGACGGGGCAGAAAACCTCGGATCCATTTTGCTCCCCTACTGATTACACGCCGACACGGTGTACCCGCGGCAGGCTCAGTCTCACCGAACTGAACGTTTAATTAGTTTAATGGATTTATTTTCTCATCATTTTCAACCATCTGTGTAATGCCTTTTTTATGTCTACCCTATTCCATCGCTATAAGGTTCAGTACTTCTGCTTTCGCATTTCCTAATTGTCTGCACGGAAAGATTATGTACTTTAATTAGCAATTTCGATTTTTTTCTCAGGGCACACTTCTTTAGCACTGCCTGCTCTGTACATCTCTCAGCTAGTTATCCACATGACGGTTTGTTTAACTCTACAAGCAATCCAAAGATGTATTATTGCCCGGTCAGTTTACTTCCAATTAGTTCGGTTTGAGAAAACTTTCGACGTAGACTTTTTCACAGATAGATAAACTCTACACTTGTCAGAATTTGCCATACAGAACCTCTTGCTAGGGTAGTTAAATAACTAATCGTTCACTGTGGTGGATGTCACGTGGTTTTGTACTGTGAGCAATTAACTATTGGGCCTTAGGCGAAATGTCCGAGTACAACCACGAAGGACTTCTTAGCTCAGCTAGTAGAACACATGCGGTTCAAATGCTTGGGTTCCCTTCATGTGTGGGATCACACTGCGCCGAGGTCAACAATTTTGCATAAATGGATATATCTGACATTTGGCAAAGTCTGACAAAGCAAAATTCATAACTTAAGTTGTATTCGGAACTTTTCTTTCACAACTGATGTTAATCACAGCACACCTAAATAATCTGGATGAAGTTTCACTCATTTCGGTTTCTTTTTTTTACTAACAGGCAACTGGTCGCTAACATTTCTCTTGGTCTCCGTGCCAGATCTGTCGAGTAAGTTGGCGCGACAACAAACATCAACACACAGTTGTCTTCCCCAATCTTCCGGTCAGTCCAAGGATCAGGCCTGGTAACCTGAGGCAATTTGGTGTTAAACAACCGGCCATAACCCATTGTTCATTAGGGTATTCGTTCTATTTTCTGACTATATGACAACAAATTGTTTGGATCCAATTAAAACATTTTCTCAGCCTTAGCGTTGAATGGTTTGTCCAAGTTGTTAGTCTTATAACCCAAGATGTGTGACCCAAATATCAACGCCTATGAAAATTTCCAAGGAAAACTCCTACCGTTCACTGGTCCTAGTTTGGGGCCAATTTCTGTCCAATTCCACCCAAGGAAATTCAATAATATTCTCGTTACCATGGTTACTGGTTGGGAGAAAAGGAAACCATTTGGCTAGCTCAACTCGGCTCGAGATTGCCAAATAAGTTTCTTAAATTTTGTAGTTGTTATGACAACATTCGATCTTTTTTAAATCTGTTTTTAGTAAAATACAGATTTCCTACTTGCGAATGACTAATTAAATCCAAAATGACAAGACTTTAAAAGTGATGCGAAAGGAAAATGACTCTATGCCACCACCTATACTTATTTTGGTGTCCGTCCACGTGACTATGAGATGTGCATTTGATAATTAAAGGCAGTCCGTTGTTGTGACAACGGCAAGTAGTGTTCGTATTTCACTCGTAGCATTCTGTCAAATATTCCAGAATTTCGTTGAGCAAGTTAGTACTAACACACGGATCGAGCTTAAGTCACGGCGTTCTTTGCAAGCTAATCATCTGATCGTGTAAATCTCCATGCCTACTTACTTCATCCAAATGATTGTGCGGGAAACGTGGTGGCTATTCGTCCCGAGGATCATTGGTTTGAATCCGTTCACTGATAGTCAAGTCATCCACTTGGAAGCCTTCAATGGGCCATGACAAATATTGTATTTAACCGATTCGTTAGTAAAGGAATTAAAAGGATAAAAAATGAGAAAACGACAATGAGTTTTTCAGTGAAATATTTTTTTTGACTTTTCACGAATGTGTAACAAGTATCAACGAAAATTGTTCATTTGAAACAGACAACTTTATCACTCACCGTGACATGACGAAACAGGGGCGCTATTCGTAAAAAAATTATCCGATGGAACTAGGACCAACTCTAATGTCGATTCCACGCACGTATATAATTCCCACAAGGAACCCTCGTTTTGGAATTCCTAAAGTGTCGGTTGTTATATATTATTCATATTTCCATTGCATATCGTTCACTGTCTCTTGGGTTCCTCATTTTACTGGTTGTCGGCTCCCTGGTTTACATATATGCACTTACTGGACAAAGCATTTCATGTGATACATATCCAGGGACTAACCACTTTCACGTGATCCACCTAGCTAACGTGTTTCGCTGGATTTTTGCCTGGATGTGCAAGTCATTTTCGCACTCGAATTTGGTCGGGTTTCTCACTGGTCGTGCACTAAAAACGTTAAACTTGCGTTTCCCAAAAACTTTACATCATATCTGTATGGTAGTCAGGCGGGCTTGCTGCCACGATGTCCTTTTTACTTGACAGTATGTCTTACGTATGCGCCAAGATCTTTCTCTTGAGTGCTCGATTTCTCCCAGTATAAAAACCAGGTGTCAGCTTATACTGTCTATTTGGTCTACAAAGCCTGGTTTACGCCCCCAGTTTACCCACTAGAACATTGAACTGTACTGTATATCTTTTGGATGGATCGTTCTCTGAAACACAAGCAAATTACCCGGTCAATTCAATTTAAAAACAGAAAAACAAACAAATTTCTTTTCCGTCCTCCGCAACTGGTCAAATGCCGCATATTTTATAGATTTTGGAGTAAGGTGACCGAGAAAAAAAATACCAGGAAATTGAAAATACATGTCCACATAGATACTGTGTTGTCATAGGTGGTGTATGTTGGTAAATGTGTCGGTTTCATTGGGTCTCTGATTACGTAACAACATCGTACGTTGTTGAACAGGGTGACTGAGAGATCCTACCTGTTATTTCTCGGCCCATAGATGAGGATTATTCGGGTGGATCACGATTTGTCCTTTAAAATTCTTCACTAGTCTTCCTCAACCACATCGACGAAACGAAAAGCTTCATTTGTGTTGGCCGGATGGTCCGATTCTATCAGGGGCTTGGTGATTGCCATGTGTGTATTATTTTATCGATCCTTTATTCAACCAGCTCGTTCACACAGCCTTCCTCTGGTTTAAACTACACACCCTGTCCCACGAGTCCAAATTAACTAGTACACACAGTAGGTGTTTGAACTCATAGACAGTTAGTCTTTCGCCTGTAAAAAGCGAACTGATCAAGGGATGAACAAAAAAGGCATTAACGAGTCATTTCATGGTAAAACTGAAAAACGGCCAACAGATGACGTGACAACGTGGGATGAGAAAATGTACAGCGAAGTTAGGTAAAGTAGGTGTCTCACACCTTCGTGGTTGGGGTCCGAAAGACTCATCGACTTGCTGGCTGGAGACATTGAAGGATATGGCAGTGAACCGTGAACAGTGGCGATCGTGCTGTCATCTTCTATCGAATCAGAATGATTGAAAACACGTGCGTTTGTACAGTTATGCCGTGTTCCGTGTGTTGGCTGCAGCAGCATCTTATCTTCTCCCGCTTGTGTAGGTCCACTCCCTGTTCCCCTTGGATATTCACTCTTTTTATATAAACGTGTAACTCTGGGGGAAAGCATCGGTCAGTGAGGCTTGCCTTGCTGTTTAACGCTGAACGATGATGATGATGATGATGAAAACTGAAAAACAGTGCTCTATCTGAACAAATCAACAAAATCACTTCGTCCAGACCATATGTGGACAGTATAATACGGGTATTCTATTCCACAATAGGTTATCGTGACATTCTATCAAGCTTCAACCAAGCTCATGCCTGAAATTGTTTTGATTATCGTCGATAAGAAGAAACCGGATATGCATTACTAAAAATATTTCCGATAGACTATACACCGTGTCACGTGTCTTTACTTTTAGAACTGCGCTAGCTTCACGAACCGGACTTCTCATGGCCGTAATATCCAAAGTTCCTTTCGACTTAATCGGTCAAAACAACCAGGGTCAGACACAAAAAATGAGGTTAGGTACAATGCTCAAAATCACGTGACCGATCGGAACCGAGATTGTGCAAAATGCCATTAGTTATCTGGAACGAAAACACCTAATCAAAATAATCAAGGAGCTGACAAATTCGTCACTCCGGTCAAAAGCATTGAGCTCCTGAATAACATCAGATTTTGACTATTTTTTATAGTTACAAAATCCTAATTGGAAATTTATTAAATTTCAAAAGCTCTACTTTGGTCAGAAAAAAACCTTTGGATCCAAAATCATAAACCAATCAAAGACGGTCAATTAGTGGTGTTTGACAATAGTTACTGCAAACTAAGTGCAATTTAACAGCACTGAAATAAAGTAAAACAGAGGCGTCATTGATGCTTCTAGATTACACATGGTTACATCATTTGGAAACGTCAGGATCCACGGCCTATTTTACATACATATATATATATATACATATATATATGGGAAAGAAATTCACCTCGATCGGTTTTTTAGTTACTGTCGTTCTTTGTCGAAGTGACACGTTTGACCAGACTCTAGTTTGTGTTGTCAGGAGTGTTGATGGAAGTCCTTCGTTGAAGAGCCTATGGATGGGTCAAAACAGTGATCCGTTGATAATTCTTTGTCAGTTGCGCTGTGTCCACCTTAGGATCGAGGACAAGAGGCCGCCAGAATAGATATTATATACAGTTTGTGCAAAATGTCATGTTTATCTAACAGTGGACAGAGAGGGAATGTTTCATATTGAAATGCTTAAATATCATATCATTTACCGGACGATCTGTTCCTTGTCGCACTGAGGGCGCTTTCATCAAACTAAAGAGAACAGTCAGAACACATTTTCAAAGAGTCACCCATCGGGTCTACTACATTTCGCAAGATCCAAACCGTCACACAGAGCAGATTCGAGATCCAAGTGCGAATATGTGGATGCGCCGGAGATGGGGTTACACCTTGTTCTTTGAATGGTTACACTCAAGCTACCAAGACTTGGCATCTCTCACGCAAGAATATCAGTGTCAGTCTTCAAAAACCGGGACTTTTGACAACATGATTCGCTCATCAGTTTAGTAGAACAACCTTGTCTCGTTGTCCTTAGGGCCCACTGTGCAATGAGAGTGGGGGCGGTAGTGAACCACAAAGTGTGTTGTTATAAGCCGGTTGGCATCTGATGACCGAAAGAGCTAGGATTCGAATTCTCGACCTTTTTTCGGTGGCGGACGATCAATTCACTGGACTAACACTGTCCCCACTTTCAGGATTTCGTTGATTCTTGTATGATATGGATAACAATCATCCGGGAGCGAAGACAGTAAAATTCAGTAGGTAAAATGTACACAATGTATTGCCAGTTCATTTGATTGAATGTTAAGTCGGAAAGCCTAAATCTTACGTTAAACGGATCACGTGTTTTGAATCGCAAATACACCAATATAAGTGTGACCGCGTTGATGGAAGTTGGAGAAAAAATCTGCAAAACCCGTAGCTTGTGTTGGTAAAGATTTGGAGGGGAATTTTAGCACAAAATGTTGTGTATCTTTCTCGGCTGACTGGTGTACCCAGTTCTGTCGACATCAGTCGATAATCACTTGGCGGATACAAGGCATGGAATATTACTGTGTGATAAACTAGTGAATGCAATCCTCTAGGGGAAAACATTAATTAAGAGGACATAGTGTGAAAAGCAATGATAATTACCTTACTTTAATCAAGTATTGGCTATTGTAACTAAAAGAAATCAATTGAGATGGCTTGAAGTACTCGATGTATATGATCTTTTCTTTCGTCGAGTACTCATAGACTAGGACAGCTGACTGGCAACACGTGATAATAAGACATTTGATGGCTCTTCCGTACTCGACTTAGTTTCCATCTCGATTGTGACTTGAATTGCACCGATGAAGTCCCAAAGCCCCATTTCTTTGATTGCTCTTTTTATTTGATCCATAGGATCTGGTTTTCTCTATCCATTAACTGAAATGTCTACAATACCTGTTGTTAAATCACCACATGACTGGTTTCTCTGGTTAGACTGCGTCCACCGTTCCTCTTCTAATAGACAAGTATCACGGATCTTAATATTTCCCTTTCCAATTTCCATTGATGACCAATGTTTGCCTTTGCATTTCAACGTCTAACAAGTCTCAAATACTGCTATGCTTTCGGTTGACTAATGGCGTCGACAGAACATCTGTTCTAACCACGGTCTAGTTGGTTACCACATTTCGGGGTTACATCTTTAGAATCATTCACGGCTAATGGTATTCATTCAATTGATCGATTAATATCTGTTATCATTTTGCTCCGCATACTATAGTTGCGGTCGAGAGCACAACCTTTCGGCTATCTTCCTCCCTATCGCCCCGTGAGTGGCAGTACATGGTAGACATCGCTGAGCTTCGCTCAGAGGCTATGAGGTAGGAAACCAAAAGAAACCTTTATTTCTTTTGTTGTCACGTTTGCAAACCACTATATCTCAGGGATTCGTAATCGTCGGTGCTGAACTAGCAGCCCATTTAGTTACTACTCTATGAAATATATCTGTTCGCCGTCTGCTTTATTTAAGCTCCGAGTTAGAGACGTATGGAGCATGGAACGGTCAAGGTCAACCACGCGCGCACTGTGATGATCACCAAGCGGCACGTGATTCACAACATGTCTAGGTCCGACTCATCTTATAGTTAATTCCCCAGGTCTCCGTAACGCGCATAAAGGATCTCTTAGTGATCCAGACACAACCTCATTGTCTCCATTCGCTCTACGCTTGTCCAGTCATTTAGCTTCGAGCACTCGTGGTCAGACAGGCATTGGGCTTGATGTGTGCTTGCGAGTCGAACGTGCAATATTAGACCCGCTCAACAGTCGTTTGTGTGCAGCTTGGTTGAACGGTTCTGTGTATGTGTGTCAGTAGCAGTCGATTGAATTGTCGACGTTCGTTCGTCGTATCAGCGTAGTGGCCTACTCATTTCACCACCCCGAGATGAAAGACGAGTTCTACCGGCAGTTATCTTGATTATGGGAAGAGTATGTTCAACGGACGTTGTGGTCATTGGTGGGGATTTTAACACCCTACTAGGGTACTAAGCGGAAACGGAACGGCACGTCGGAGGTCGACTTTTTGTCTCAGCTGATCACACTGTCAGCGGGAATCATCTCATCCAGGCTTGGTCAGACCACAGGCTGTTTTTGGCGAACACTACTTTTTGTCATGGGATCACCTGGCTCCCCCGTTCGACTTCACAGCATTGAATTACGATTGATTGCATTTCCACTGGTCACCGGTGTCATACATCAATCAAAAAGTGTCGATCATTTTGGCCCACAGTTGTGGACTCAAATCGTGCTTAGGTTCGTCCCCGCTTTTGTTTGCGCCCAGGATATGGTCATGTCAACACAAATACCAATTATCCGATACATCTGATTCTAGACGACAACCATCGACTTCTGTTCCAGTCAGAACCTTCAATGCGGTTGTCGTCTCAACACAATACTCAAAGTCCTAGCAAACACTAGGAGCCGACCAAAGAAACTGTTCACTCAGTGGCAACTGTCACGCGGGGTTCCTCGCCATTACAAACCTCAGAAGTGATGAATATCCTCAAATTCAGTTGCTCTGTCAAAGACCAACAGATCCGTACTCGCGAAAGCAACATATAACGAGACGCATAAACATTTGAGACGTTAGCTGACTGTGAACTTGATAAATGACCCCAAGTCTTGGAGGTAGTGAAGGAAATACTGTAATCATTGCAACCAGTACCGAATAATCAGGAACACTGGTACACGGAAACTGAACTTAGGCAAGGTGATTCAAGAATCCCATGGCAAGCTGATTCACTCTCAAGAGCGTCGACTGGCGCTTTGGGTAGAACATTTTAGGGTACAATTTAGTTAGCCCACATCCACAGTGGGTCTTTTACTTTTGCATGCAAACAAACCAATACAGTTGGATACTGACGCTTCATCGGGAATGGAGGGGATGATGGAGAAAGGTTTTCTCAAAATGTATAAGGCAGCTGGACCAGATGAACTGTTGCCATCCTTCTTCAAGGATGGTGGCGATATGTCAACATCGGAGTTAAAGAAAACGGCTAGAATGCGTCAGGATGACAGAACATATCCCCAGAAATTGGTGTGAATTGGTGATTGCGTCGATTTACAAGAAAGGTGGTAAATTCTTACATGAAAACCACAGAGGAATTAGTTTAATATGCATAGCATCCAAACTGTTCTGGGACATTATCCTCCGCCGACTGTATAGTACTCGCGAAAGGTGTTTGCGTGGGAACCAAACCGCTTTTCTACCTAGTCATGATTTTACGGACTAACTTTTCACTTTGCGAAAGATTTTAAAACATAAGCACGTACTCCGTAGACTCACGATTTTCGCTTTTCTTAATTTGAAAGCAGCTGTTTACTTAGTTGATCGTGCAGTTTCTTGGCGCTGTTTCTCAGTTTAGGGTGTGCCAGAGAAATTCATTTTCCTTAGCCATTCTCTGTATGCCTGTGGTCGAAGTCAAATTCGGGCTTATGGCCATGTTTCACTCGAGTTCATCATGAAAAGTGGTGTTGTTCAGGGACCCACTCTACCACCTTTCCTTCTTAACTTTGTCATCGAAATGGGTATGAAGATAGCCCTATCATCATGGGAGAATAATAGCATTGGTATTTGCTCAGGCATGAACCTGTCTGAATTGGAATATGCGGACGATACAATGCCGCTGAGTGAAGATTAAAGCAATAATGTAGACATGGGTTTAACACAATCGAAGTGCAAAATTGTGTTGTAAAACCGGACTGGCTCAAAGCCGGACCTTGTTCTTACAAGGGCAAAATTGGATGAGATGGACAAATTTAAATTTTTGGGTAGTTTTATCTCACCTGGCAGACGTATTTCAGATAAACTGTTCTCGCGCATGCAGAAAACCTGATTGGCATTCGCTGATTTGAGTCATCTGTTGGGCGCGCGTGACATCCAGTTATTTATCAGCGGTCGAGTATTCGCAGCAGCAGTCAAGTCGGTATTGCTCTACGGTTCCGAAACATTGCCATTCAGAGTTGAAGATATGCGAAGACCTTCAGTGTTTGAATACCGTTGTCTTCTTACTATCGTTAGAACATTGTGGGTGAATTTTTTCAACAAAGGAGAAACTAGCCATAAAGTACTGGTTCTTATGGTTCACTCTTTAGAAGAGGGACCGAATCAGTCTAGGTTAAGTTGGTTGGGGTATGTGTTTGCATATTTCCACAGAACAATTGTCTGACTCATTTTATACCGTACTTCGAGGCAGATAACGGTTAGAGGATGGTTCGAGGTGACACGGGGAAACAAGTATGGTTGCGTTAAACAGTGAACTGGCTCGTCTAGGTGCAGTTAGAATAACGGGTAATGTCCACTAGGTCTCCCGGATCGAGGATTGGAGACAATAGGTGACATGGTTTGATGCCGCAATCCGCGGTGGTTTTACATTTGAAATCTTTCTTCTTCTGCGTATTTGGACAACTTATTGTTTTGTCGTTGATCTTCACCACTTCTCGTTTTGTTCTCTATTTGAGTCAATAATTCTGTGAGGTATCATCGGGAATCGGAATTTCTAAAGTTCCTTGGCCGTTCAATTTTGTCATCCTACATCTACATCTCTACATCGGGTAACTAATCAGACAATTGATCACATTCTAAATTATTCAAATTGAGTAGAATCACATATTTCTCATGACTCATTTGTTAATTCGTCAATTCTCCATCCAATCAAGTAACCGTAAAAAAATTCATCCAAGCATTTTCCGCAGTTTGATATTGGGTGAGTAAATATTTTTTCAATGAACTTCCGGTTTAACAAGCTTCCCGAGATCAACTGGTAATCGTTTCTGGTCTTAATGTATACCAAACAAACGGAACGATCATTCTGGATTTCTAGGCTTCACTGTTCGATCAGAAAGGGCACGACACTATGAAACCTTTTACTCCGTCTTAAAAAAATAGTTCGACGTTTTTACTGCTCATTAG
The DNA here is from genome assembly GCA_008360955.1 of Fasciolopsis buskii. Taxonomy (NCBI): domain Eukaryota; kingdom Metazoa; phylum Platyhelminthes; class Trematoda; order Plagiorchiida; family Fasciolidae; genus Fasciolopsis; species Fasciolopsis buskii. Next base: position 11,093 of record LUCM01009956.1, read on the forward strand.
AAAACTGCCCGTACTGTCATTGTCAACCTTTCTCAAACCTCTCGAAGCCCAGTGGAGAATAAATCTGCAGTCATAAATACAACACTCCTAGTAGATCTCTAATCCGTATTGCCTCTTAGAGAATATAAACCATAATTTTGAAACTTTAGAACCTAACCCACATCAAAGTTCACAGCCTCGTTACAAATCACACTTTCAACTGTGAGACTTTCCCGCATCCACAAAATCCATTGGAAAGTTTCATCGCTGATTTGATCACAGCTCAGCTACGTTACCAACCGACATCATGGATGCTAGCACAGGCTCGATCTTGCAGCTATCTTTGGTACAGTATTACGCGGGGCAACATATATATATTTGGCTACCGTGTTTTCGATTGTTTCGATTCCAAAAGCATCTGGGAAATCTTCGCGTTCTCGCTTAGCGATAGCTTTCTGTTCATTGTCTACGACTCAGAAAGTGCGCTAAATGTCTCATGTGAACAGTATGAGTCTCCGTATGCGTTCCATTTAGCCAATATGCTACCTCACTGGTTTCGCCTAGATGAATCGTTTCAGTCTGGCACACTACCCCTTAAACAGATAATCAAGAGCTAGGTTCTGAGAACCCACTTTCATGGTAACTTAGTGAGACCGGTTTTGAACGAGAATAGGATCATTTCACGAACTGTCACTTTTGAGGATGCGGTTTCTTAAGTTAGCATAGGAAAATAATGTAGACTTCGGCTTTTGATGTTTCGTGTGGGAACTTTTGGGGACTTTTCACATGTTGCTATTTTTCAAGGTTCCTACTTGTGGCAGATTTGCGTGTATTAAGTTCGGCAGATAGATATTGTTGATACTTGTATGAAACACACTAAACTACCAGGTCATGTGGCTGAGTCGAAATCGTTCCTTCATGCAATTGTCAGGGCCCAGCAGTATGACGATAACTTTTGGGGGCAGCTAAGCAACATATGGTGACTACTAATAAGCATTCTGACAAATTAAATCAACAACAAATAATGTAATGAACAAGTAGCAATTAAAAATATACTGATCTAGGCACCTGAAAACAGGTAATATCCAAACGGGGCCCTTGTGGGATTAGACTAGCATAATGGCGTCTCACCTGAATTTCTCGTATGTTGCTACGCAATTTCAAACTCGTTTGTATTTCTGAGTTATCCATGGATCTAGACTGTTTGGTGTGCACTGCTTTCCAAAAACTTGTTTTCGATGTCTAAAGGGTTTCACAAAGAATTTTGTAAACAAAACTAGATGAACAATTATGTCTTCTGTTATTTGATTAGTATACTTTGTTTGGCATCCTACAAGCTGCTGAATACTATATTGGGAAGGAAGTTTACTAATGTCTCCCACTTTCAGAAATTGATGCCGTGAGCTGCAATCAAACTGATTACCTGTCTGTTACGTGACACCATACCGAGAGGAATTACTTCTGCGTACAGCTTTGTCTCCACCGCTCGGAAATTTCGAGACGACAAGGAGAGTATTTTACCAAATTTGATGCGATATATTCAAGACTGCATGCAAGATAAACCGTTCATTCGCTGAAACATATATTCGCATCTTGTTCAATCGAACCACGCGTCACTTAAACTAATCTTCCCTTAGTGTCGTCAGACTGTATTTTTCTTTCCCCGTTAGCTATTTTTACGTCTTGCCTTATCTGAAACATTGTGTTGTCACTTTGTATTCCTTCCGTATGGACATGGAGTTTGTGTTATTCTCACTGTGTTTGGTGTACTGCTCCCGAGTTTCAGTAGTATAGATTACTCCACCACACCGGTCACTTCGACTATTCTGAATACTGCCGAGTACCCGTACTATTTTACGATAATAAACTGATGCATTGTACACCCCGTGTATAAATTGCACAGTAATTAACCTGGACAAAAGTTAATTGACATTTGATTTGAAACTGCGATAATAAAATGAATTTCACGAGGCTGCATCAAGACGACACGTTGCATATTATATTACGATGTAAGGAAAACAATATGCATGTATGCGATGTCTGATGCACTGACAATTAGACAACACTTATGATTATGTATTCTGCTCTGGTAGAACAATTTTTGATCAGACCAGACAGATTAAATCAGTTATTCAGGCATAATACGTTTGACGAGTATGGAAAAGACCGTAAGCAACTAATGTGTAGGCCAAAGTAATTTGTCGCAAGGTAGGAAAGTCTCGTGACAGACTAATTGCATTGTCAATTCTGGTTCAGTTTGGTGCGATTCAACAAGTATATTTTCAACGTCCAGTTTATCAACCGATGGGTCATAATTTGATTTTCACACCAATCTACTAGCGATCTTATTAAATTTCTGTCGTTTATTTTATTTAAGATGATGGAAATTAAATGAGACGACTCGAGGTTACCTTATACATCTCGAGTCTGGCTATGTGACTCGTTCGAATTTTCATCCGTTTTTGAATAGTGTGAAACTGTCCATTCAAACTTCCGGGTATCTTTAACTATTGGCCAGTTTGTGGAGTAAACCTCGTGACCTTGTATGGGAAATTTGAATTGCATTGCAGTTTAGTTCATTTCAGTTGAATTGAATTGAGTTGAGTTCACTTCACTTCACTTCAGTTTGAACAATCATTAACTGGGCATCTAGTGTTCTGGTTTTAATTGCTGCTCACAGCACCAAATATTGGAAGCGAAGAAGAAATGGAATGGAATAGAATTCGGACGCAAGAACTTCGTCGACTGCGTCATTGAACCATATCATCCAATGTTACCAATCATTGCTGAGAAAAAACGCGTACATCGACAGAACTCGGTTTTGGCTTCACCAACGTTTCAGCCAATGGGCCCTGTACATTGTTGATACGACGAACGATCGTCGACAATTCAGTCGACTGCTACTGACACACACACACAGAACCGTTCAACCAAGCGGCACAAACGACTGTTGAGTGGGACCCAGTCTAATATTGCACGTTCGACTCGCAAGCACACATCAAACCCAATGCCTGTCTGACCACGAGTGCTCGAAGCTAGATGACCGGACAGGCATAGAGTGAATGAAGACAATGAGGTTGTGTCTGGATCACTAAGACTGTTCACGGAATGGAGATCCTCAGAGGGTGTTTCGGAAACAACAATTCTATTTTAAAAGTTTCAACAATCTTTGCTCGGGCAGCTCTTTTTCTTTTTTTTGGGTGAACATGTGAACATCAGACGGAGCTAAGTGAAAAGAACACCTAGGTTTTATTATTGCCCTGAATCTATTTCTTCCAGTGCCTGACAAGGACTGGACCCACTAAGTCCTAATTTTTGGTGGCATCTTGCGTAATCTCTATATCGTAAGAGAGGAAATTAGAAAGGTTGCCGGTAGAAGGGGCGTTGGGCTTTTTTCGGTTAGCAATACTTCGAGGCAGCCCACACCACAGAAAGGATTTTCCTTTTGAAAGTTTATTTGGGGCTTTTGGTTCGAAAGTCATATCCAAAAGACGGTGGAGCGTTTATTTTTCTCGAGAACTCTGAATAGACGCATACTTGTAATGAAACGTCTTGCTCCAAGTAGTGGGCATTGCGATCTTGATTATTCTGCGGACGACCGATGCAGTAAGTAATTAGTACTATTTTTGTAATTCATGGAAATTTCGGACGATTACTTTCATATCAGCCCAGCAGTCCAGCAGAACTATTAGAATTATCAACAAAAGCCTCTCTTAGTAACAGGAACCCATCCACAAGGCACTGGGAATTGCTGAGTGGAAGCACATGCACCTAGATCTATTATCCCTCCCCTCAATTTCCCGACGGAATTGCGATTAATGCAAAATATCTTATACTTCCCGAGCGATCCATCATATGCGGGTCGATCACCCGTTGAGTAGGGGTTTGTGGTATGCAAGATCCAACGGATTTTGGTGATCCTACATCATGTGATGTTAATTTTTAATAGATCCTGTCCGGATGGCTTAATGGCCAGGTCACTCGATTGACAGTAGTTCGTCACGGGCTTACATCCCAATTTGGAAGCAGTGGAAGCGCACGGTTGATATGTCTTAAAAAGGATGAAGCAGATTTGCAATACATTCATGGTTGTCTCACTGTGAGTTAGTAGTCAGTACTAGGTGATTAGTGTTTCGAAAACTGTATTAAGTCCTCCATTTCAGAAGAATACAATTCCCTTATTCATTTCCCCATTACTGATTGTTTTTCTCACTAGCCAGATTAGACGAAGTCTCCTGAAAGTGCAATTCGGCAAGCAAAGGATTGGTGGATTAACTTTGATTAATTTTCCCTGGCCAGCTTGCAGCGGGCTTATAGTGTTTTATGGAAAATCCGAAACATTCTGTCACGTGTTTGCTTGTGTTTTATATTGATCGCGTGACTCGGGTTTCGTTTGCATAGTCTACTCATTTAGATGCCCTCCTGTTTGTCCTTAGTGCGTATTCCGCCCAACAAAAGCAATAATGACAGTATACAATATATGGTCGTATGATTAAAAAGATTTCTAATGATGTAATAGTTTGAAGTTATCACACGTAGCTGACAAACTGAAACCAGACATGTCGAATAAAACCAACGCAGCATTGTCATTCAACGTTAGGTTTACGATCGAAGATTGCCTCAGAGCGGAATGACTGATTCAGTTCCCACGAAAAACGTTAACCGGATGAATAGTGCTTACATTTCATTCCCTTAACCTCATCATCTGAGCACGTTCAGTTCATCTGAGCAGGTTCGGCTTGTGCCTCGATTTTGCGGAGGATTTCCATTCATGAATTCCTGAATGTTTGTGATAAGCACAGTTCAACCCAGTTGATTTCCTAACCAAATGATAATTAAGTTTGTCGTGTTTGAGACTCGGCCAAATCATAAATCATGCAGGTTCTCTGAATCCAACTAGACCTCTTTGAACTCGCACATGGCGGCACATTCCCGAATGGTCGTGAATAGCATTGTCGAATACATGTGCTATAAGCAAGCAAAATCATTTTGAGAAATTGAGGATTATGGCTGTACTTCAATTTCAGAGCGTTTCCTTTACCTTGACGCAGCTCGTGCATATTTACCAAGATGTCGCCGATGAGATTTGTCCGTCCGGTCAACTACCTAGGCCGCGAATTGATTTATAAAAGCATTTCTAAAGAATTATCTGGGCACTCATTCACTCGCAGTGATCCAATGGCTATTCGTACTGCAACGGGAAATTCATTTCCAGAGCAGATTTGGTTTTGTTGTACAGATAAGATGTTTCATTAAACTCTTTTCGACTCTACGGTCCAAACACTATGGTTTGTGGTCGATATCGTGCCTGATTTACTCGTCACTGTGCAGTGGATAGGATCCGTTTGTTTCTGCACCTTCCATCGAGGACAGATTATCAAACGTAGTATTTCGTTCGGCGGATTTCATTTTTATCGATTGTAACTAAAGAGCATGAACACACTTTCTAATATCTTTTCTCTCTTCTATTTCTTACTTCTTTTGCTCATGAAGACAAAAAAGTACACCATTTTCTGCGAAAGTATCACAGCCAACAGACAGCTGCTAGATGACAAAATTGAGCAACTGTAGGGCGCAATAGCACACGCGACCTTTAGTTTGAAATGTCTTGATTTTGATCGCTTATGCATACTGATCACGGTTAATTTGACATACAGGATTCACCGTGCTGTGCGGGAGATGTGAATCCATATTGGTTCCGTTCGTTCGGTGATACAGTTCCTATACAGTACAGCAAATGGATTACTGGGGTTTATCCCATGACCATTATCAATTAGACTTTTCTGGATAGAATTGATGAACCATTTAGAGTAGCACTTTCAAATGTATTGTCATAAACGTTACTTCACAAGTAGGTGAATGAATAGACAATCATAGAATGTGTCAGGATACACCATTTGTGTTTAACTTGCATACAATTCATCTTCGAATCAAACAATATACAGCTAACTTCCGAGGCCAGCTATGTAGAACCCATAGCTGATACAGAAGATATCACTAGGTGATCAGCATATGGATCCTTTTTGAAAGAAACCGTCAGAAAGTTTCCTTTTTTATACGGAAACGAGAAAACGATTATGGAAATTTGACATTTGCATTTGTATTTGTGTTTGTATGAACTGTCGCAGACACAGGTATCACAGTGGACGCATTTATCATCTTATCGAAGTGTACAGGGTAAAATTTGAAACAAAAAATCTATAGGTACGAGAGATTGTTGCAAACATCAGTCACGACCTGATCCCGGTTGGTTACGAAAAGCCATGTTACCATGGCGATTTATGCGCCGGGGGGCATGGACCCAAAGGTAGAACGTGGCCTTCGGTAAGAACGACGTTTGGATGGATCATTGAACAGAAAATGGGGAACGTGCGAAATAAATTTCTGTGATCACACCGTTTGGTGGATGGTTGTTCCAGTGAAATGAGGGGTTTACCACTGGTCGGTGACAGAACTCCGCAAGGGATACTGTGATACCTGTTCACCTGACCGAGGAAACTGACAGGATAGCAATGCAGCGTTGCAGTCCTTGCACGTCAATAGTTTTCTCAGTTTCCTGACAGAATTGCAATCGTGAGATGAATATAACAAACTTTTATCAAAGGTGATTCCTAAGAAAAATGATTTTGCAGATTTACTGGTAAGAATCACTCAAGCGCTCTAGGATTTGTGGCAAATTTGTTGCCAGATTGAAAAACGTGTTTAATTCTAACACTATTCTTTCGAAGTATAGTTAGTACTACTACTGCTACAACTGTTATTATCAGTAGTAGTATCATGGTTGCCATATCACTACGGTCAATGTCATTTTTCGTAATACCAATATCATCAATGACTGACTGCCGGTCTTACTGCTAGTTTCAAATCGACAACAACTTCAAATTTTATTCTTTCACTTTGAAATGAGTATCGCATATCTTGGACGTATGGTTTGTCTAAGTGAACAGTATGCGCAGCAGCAAATTAACTTTTCAAAGTCACCTGTGAAGCCTGGAACGATTTTTCCAACATGAATCTAACCAATGACTGATCTTTTGTAATTATGGTGGTTAGTGACAAAGCTTTTTTGTTAGGTGTTTCAGATACTCAGTCAGATGTGAGTTTTCAGCAGCCACTTAGTACGATGGTTAATCCCTAAGGATGATAAGCGTGTGGAACATTGTTAAATCCACACTCTACCATTATCGCATCTATTGCTTTTGGTGTAGGGCACATGTTCACATGTACGCCCGGATACACGGACAAGCACACGTGCCCAGTGAACATGTAATATGTGTGTTAACCTGTCATCTAACTGTGACACTAACAAGCTGACCTTGTCTGTGATCACGAACCAGACTGGTTCCGTTGGCGTCAGACAGTATAAATCAAATTACCAATTACAAGACCGAAGTAATTCACACTATAATAATTCATTTCGACAGAAATTTCAAATCTCAGTGATCGTGAATCAAGCAATGCTACCCTAGAATGATCACATTCCGATGCTATCAAATTCGCCAAAAACAATGCAAGACTCAGGTAAATTAACAATGAAAGGACCAGATGATCCGTTCCTATGTTACAATCGTTTTAGTAATAATCTCTGCCAGATTTCGGGACATCCTTCACGATAGTTGCCCACTCTGCATCGAGTAGCGTGCGTAGATTCATCCAATAGTAGAGTGTTTGAGTCTTAACCGCATCTAGCCAGGCGAACGTAGTCAAGCTGTTATGTTTAAACAAAGTTCGACTTTGTTAAAATGGTATTAAATAAACATGAATTGATATCGCAACCCACTGGGACGGTTTGCAGTTGCTAGCAAGAACTCATCGACATGATTTCTGCGATTGATGGCTGCATTGTGAAACTGAATCATTGTTCATTTTCACCTGGTTCGAAGATTACAGATTCCTATAAGGACTCATAAAATGCGACGGCTTTCTCGTTCACTGGTGGGTGAGCTGAATTCGGTCCTAAAATAAAAGCACTGTACGTGAAATAATTAAAAAATAAAACCGATCTGGGCTAACCTAGTTAAGATTTACCAAGTTCTTATTGGACAATCTTTTATCTGTTACTTCCTTTATTAATGAAACAGCAATGTACATCCATTTTCAGGAAGGGGTCTTTCATTTCTTGAATCAAACAAAAGTTTACAACCCCTACTGGGGTTAATACTATTAGATATCAGATATAGGATGTTTCTTTTATTACTATGTTACGATAGACTACCATGAATTAGCCAGAAGCTGGCTATTGTCCTACATTCCAGAGTTTGACTAACTAGAGGCCGTTTGAGTTATGCTGTTATAAAGTTTGTATTAGATTGAGAGAATATACCAATCGGATTTTGAACAGATTACAACAAAACTAGATTGGTTCTTTGTTAACAGTGAAAATTTCCGGAACCTCTTACATGATTTGATCATACGGAACGACCATTCCGCTAACTGTTAATCTACTACTTTCGTACATAATCGAAATAGATACCATGTCATTTTACCAGCATTAGCATTCTTTTGTAATCATAAATTTGCTTCTGTTATTGATTTTACTAATGTCACAGTTTCGACACGATGGATATGCTCTGTTGATAATCCCCAATAGGGATGAAACAACGGCCAATTGCTGCCACGACTTTCGATAGCGGGTCGGATGTTGACAAAACATGACGAACCATTGAAGAAATGACTTATTGTCGAGCCACTCGAGGGACACTGAATGGGCTAATGACGTGCCTGAATGAATATGCTACCACAGGAGATGTGATGAGTCCTTGGGATGAGAAACGCATTTTCGTGATATTTGAGGTTGATATCATCGTAGTGTTGTAAAATCTAGAAAGAGGGATTAATCAATTGACCTTTTCGTTTGGTCTTGAACACCTCAGATTTTGCAGCTTTTTCGTTATTCATATTGTTTTTAATAAACTTTAACGGATGCCCTTCAGCTCGGATAACGTTGGTGATGGTGTTACACTTATCCTGTCTAGTCTCCGGTGAACAAATTTTCCCGTTTCGTGAAACTAAGTACTTTAGTAGATTCCATTTCTGTCTTGGATGCGCAAAGCCACGAATGTTCGTGTAGTGAACAGTGAAAGTCTTTTCGCATATGTAACGCTGAATACACCGGTCCAATTTTCTAGTCATTAACACATCAGAGAAAGGCATCCGATTGTTCATTTATGCTTCAATTGTGAATTGTACGGAGCTATGAGCAGCGCTCAGTTGCTGTAATGCTTGTTCCCCCTTGACGCACATTATGTCATCGACGAAATGTTGATAGACATGTGCGCTTTTAATAGCTTCTTTCAACCGATTTCAGTCATTGTCTTGAAGAACGCGGTTGGTATGAGACTCATAAAGGTACCCCCAGAGCTAAGCATTCGATCGAGAAATCTTCCCTTTAGTACAACAGAAATTGCATACTAAGTGAAAGTCTCAAATGAATTTCGCCTCAAGTGTTAAACGGTATTCCCTCGCTGATATTGTTATCGACTGGGAATTTGATAACAAGCTGTATATTCTGGATAGGCAGCAAGTTTACGAAAACTGATGTTACATCTGATTAGCGCATCATCTTACCTAACGCAGTCAACTTATTGCAGGATCCATAAACTGAAAGGTATCTGTGACACTGTGAATTGAAACTTGTTTACGCAGTCTCGAAAAGATCTCCTAATCATCTGGCAACAGTCGGACAAAAACAGTTTCCCGTTGTCAGAATGGAGGTCATGGAAATTTTATCTTTGTAAATTTTTTGGCAGACCATATAGTCTGGGAATACAAAAGCTCGTTAAATCTAACCGGTTTTCTCAAAACTTCCTCTAATCGTGACAACACAATTTGCGGTCGATTCCGTGATCAAAGATGCCGAATAACTCTTTACGTGAACTGCTGTTGACGTACCCATTCAATGTTCAATCGGAATATATATTGGTAAATACATGGCGTAGTTATGGGATTTTGCTAAGGTCTCATACGCACACTCATCAGTGGAATTGTTCTAACTTTTCCCTATTCCATAGTTTGAGATTGTCATAGCAAACTATGCATTACTAACAATTACCTGTACATTAAATTAAGGAATCACCTTTGTACGATTGCCTGATGCATTCCAGATCATGTTATAGGCGGTTTACCATGATATCATGGTCAAACTGATCGCTTCGAACTTGTAAAATTAACCCGTTTCTTAGGCCCATGAAAAGTCAAACTTACAAATGTAAACAAAACCCAAATCATTCAGATTGTTAGTACCGCATGAATAATTCCTAATTACAAGCATCACCAAATCAAAGCTGACGTAGTTAGTTATCGAGAACGAAATCATGGTGGACTTCTTTCGGCTAACTATGGTTAATGTCTATACACAAATATTCTGCTGAATGCATTTTGTATTTGTTTCTCCAGTTCAGTATTCCGTTCATGTCGCAATTTCTACGTCTCGATGGTATTACCTACTCTGTTCGTCGAAAAACTTGCTGTCACACGAAACTGCACTTACGAAAAGGTCAAAGCCGCAAGTCTTGTGAACTAATCTGATCTAACCGACTACACTGGCACATTTGAGAAGACCGAATAGATAGAAGACATATGATAGAAATACCCTCAGTTTTAAAAATATCATTGATAGAGGAGCGATTATTAGACAGGAAAAACTATTGTGTTATGGTTTGGAAATGGTTGGAATGAGGTGCCGTATTTAGACGCAATTGACTGCATTCCACTTGGACAATTTCGGTTAACCAGGTATTCGTGTTCCGAAGACAGTTTGATTTGATGTTAGCCAATTAAAGGAACATATTCCAGACCGAATGGCTGAAAAAATTCCACCCCGGCTGCGCACACCAATACCCGCGGGAAGAGAATCGATGCCACCACGTGCCGAACGTCATGCATGCTTCAGTGGCTTCAGTAGCTTATGACCTTGCAAACGGATAGCCGCTGTATCATGTATCGAACTTTTGCATACTGTTAGTCGCCTGCTGCACTCTCGTGCTGATTAAGGCGTTCGAGTCAAAATAGTTCGTTCCGAGTGCACTTCTCGGTATGGACTCGGTATCTATGCATTACTGATGAATTCTAACATGGATGAAATAACTGTGTGGTACATCCATGGCTCTTTCGTGATGCGACAGGCGATGATGTCGTACAATGAATAGTATTTTGTGACACTTAATCTCTTAATACCCACGAAAAACGAAGATTTACTCGACAAATAGTGAACAAAATGTCAGTAGAAATGATGGCTGGCCCCTGCTCTCTAGCGCTAACAACCAAATGTTAAAGTAGGCGAAAAAAGCAAATGGCTAATTACGTTAGCCCTGCTTTAGTAATATCAATCACAAATGATTAACTATCCACTTCCTGTGATATTAGTTCGGTTAATTGAATCTAAATGTTAGTTATTTATTCTGTGCAGTTTAGCCTGATTAAGTAAGCATATTCACGCGAAAAACCAATCCAGATCTGTCATTTCTTATATACACAAGTAATTAAGTGAATTGGAAATTTTTTCCGTCACCTCCTAGTGACCTGTCTGGCAGTGATATTATTCAAGGGTGCTTGCAATTTTAGTGGACAATAATTTCAGCGGGGAAATTTAATCAAAACTGTAAACAGCTCCATGGGTAACGGACAAGTTGGAATGAAAAACTGGCAACCTGTAAACGATAAGGAGCCAGAAAAAAGTAGCTGGAATTGTTTTTTTCTTCTATTTCTGAAGTTGTCATTGGATGACCACCGAAGAGTCAAAAAGTAACTTCAGAAATTCGGATTTTCGTTCTTCGAAAATGTAGGTATGATGCCGTGCGACGCACAGAATATACGCTTAACACCACAGTGGACCTAGTCACTATTATTATAATTCATGATTTAATTGATTATTTATTATGTATCATAATTTCTGGAGGGTCAGCTGAATATGATGCTTCAGTACTGATATTAACAACAGGGCTGTCCGCTCTGATCTGGCAACTGTTAGGAAAATGAGTCCAATGGGTGAAAGAATTCCATTTGATTGGGCAACCTTTCAACAGCCACTGAGTGGCATTCGAATCTCCAGCGTAAACCAACGAGTCCTGTTTACAATGTTCGCTTTTGTGACAAATCACATAGTCCCAAATAAGATTTGAACTTCGAATGATCAATTGCAAATCAAATACACTACAAATTGATTGATCTGCGTAATAAAACTTAAATCACCAATAAAACGTTTCCTCGCATATTTCTGCTCATGCATAGTTAGCTTGTCTGCTATCTTAAATCAAGGAGTTTACCACAATGACAAACGCCATTGTAAGTGTACACTTAAGATTCGAAATCTAGAAATTGCCTATTTCCAGTGTTTAACGATACTACTTGCATGATTGAAGTAAGCTAATGATGGTAAAATGCAAGAACAAAGCCAAGCTCCGCTCATTTCTGCTGAATTACCGCCAACTGTATTGTTCTTACTTGGAATAGTAATAAGGGGTTTGTTTACGTGGAATAAAGCACAGACAGAGATTACCAGTACGACAATTACGACGACCCGCACTATTCGAATGAAAACAAATGCGCAGCTCGCCATATTTTAAGCTTTTATTCGCATACCACGCCCATGTGTGCAAATTAACACTTTTCACGACTGGTGGAAAAAATCCGCCCTGAGGTATTTGGAAACATGTTTGATCTTCAAATTCAAGTGTCGCTAAGGTTCTGATTGGCGAATTGTCTACGCAAGTTACAGGAAACTGTCATGCGATTTGCTTGTTGACTCACGGCCCAGTCATAACCTGCCTTCAAAGTGGAGAAATGTCATTACCATTGCCGAGTAGCCTGAGCTTGATAATTACAAATTCGAAAATAAAATCGAGGTGTTGCAAATGGGATCTGAGATAACCGTTACTCTTGACAATACTAGTGGTTATGGTAGTTGAAGAAATAATAACGATAATAGTAACAATCGGTAGTCAGTGGACGCAATGAAATTGGTAATTCTTCTCTGATAGTTAACTGTTTTGGTCATCTGTTTGTTACTGAGTACAACCCACACTGAAGAACAGCTGATACCGTGGTTAAGATACCCGATTACTGACAAGCCATTACGAATCACCTGGAGCAAATTAAATTGGGGGGTTTTGTCATATTTATTGCAATGGACTTGAGGCCCATGCATTTTGGTTGAACACATGGTGGCATGGAGTAAGACTGGCACTTGGAATAGCAATATGAAGCTCAACCGATAGCAATGAGAGACGGATACGTGCTGCCAATATGTAGTGGAATGACTATGGCTCAAACTGACCATCTGAAGACAACGAGAAGACCAAAACAAATAGGGAGCAAAGTGAGATTTATTTGCAAATAATGTTCTTCACAGGTCGCGGAGATTCCTTATTGTTGGAATTCCGTCGGACTAATGTCATTTACGGCATGTTATTACTTCTTGTTCGTATGTCACCACGATTTGATTGTGTACACATGCTACAGCGAAGCTCCACTGGGCGGCCCAAATTGACTTGCTCGCAGATTCATCGCTTAAATTTGCGGGTTGAATATTGGCAAAAGGAAATTCCAAAACCATGAACTGTGTTGCCAACACCTGTCCAACTAACGTGAACGGCGAAATTTTGCCAGATCATCTGCTTTCCCCTCGGCTGGTCCATAATTAAGGGAAATGAAGGGACAGAAATAAACGAAACTTCATCCCCGATATGCCGATTGCACGTCAACAACTGTAACGTAGAGGTCAGAAATCAGAACATTACGAAACAGACCAGTAGGAACTTTTGAAATCGTTGATAATGCTAGTTAGTCAAACCGAATCAATCAATAGATTATAGAAAATGCTATGTATGCTAGCAACAGTAGTATTGGTCGATTTGGTTTCTTCCTCGATACCTTGTTCAATACGTATATGTAGTTCAGTGTTCCGGTTGCAGAAATTGAATATTCACCAACTGGATCGCCACTGTGATGTCATCAAAATATCACATTATACAATTGGTTTGGTTTACATGGAAGCAAGTTGTGAAAGTTCTTGATGAAAGCACATGTACTAAGCCATCGGAAATTGTTCACGTCAGTACATGAAAACCAATAGGCGTAGTTTTGTAACTTACCGAGTATTCCAAATTTTTCAAGAAACTGGTACGACCAGTTTCAATTTTTCCAAGTCATTGTCGAATGGAATTGGGCGCCATTGAAAAATCGATGATGATCCACGTGACCCGAGGTAGACACATAAAACAATTATATGTAGAAAAAAGATTGGAACGTTCTGACCGCAGTATACCTTTTTGGTGGACCAAATAACTGCTTTGTGGAAAAAAACACAGACAAGTTGAATAGTTTACCGTAGTTTTCTTTTTCAGAATACCGAATGAACTATCGTAGAGCGGTCAAGAAATCAGACTGTTTTGCAAGTAACTAAACTTATTCCTATTCTTATAATGAAACATCAAGGAGGCCAGTATAAAGCTTCTGTAATCGTGCGATCGGAAGGCAGATGTTTAGAAACTCATTGGATCAGGATAAAACAATGCTACTCTAACTGAACAGGCGAGTGTCCTTTTACAGTCTCCGATGTTCCACTCAGTGGCCCCATTCTCGTTAGTCTAATCACTAGGATGTTTTTCACTTCTATTACTAGTGCTACTGTCCTTGAACCGACCTGGTATGAGCTAAGTTCAACCACGTTTCACACATGAGTGTGATAAAAAGGACATGCTTCATGGCCACTAGGGCTTAGTACACAAGAGTAGGGAAAATGCCAACTAATTGGAATGTCATAGAACCACATAAGATCTCATTTGTTCAGATGTGGTAACGAGCCAGGAGACAGTGAATTACCATTTTCACCTAATCAGAGTATCTTATTTCAAACGTTTCTTGGGTGGGATCAACAGACGAGTGATATGGACTCCTGACATCTTAGTTAGTCGGAGAAGGATTTTCGTCGGTCAAGCAGAAGACACCAGAAAGGGGGCACCAGCTCCGAAAGTATTTATCTTTATTCTCATTAGTATGTTTCGCATACGGATGGATGAAAAAAATTTCCCCGGAAAATAAGAAAGGATAGCACTAGTATAAGAACGGTTGGAAAGAATAGTGCCGCGTATACTTACCCGAAGAATGGCAACAATCACGAAATCGTTCGTGTGCTTCCGGGAAAATTTTGTTCATCCATCCCCACGCGAAACGTACTACTGAAATCACGAAGAAGTTTATTCATATTATTTGAATGGCAGATGATGCAATATTTGAAAATTCATTGTATGCAATGCATAACAATTCTGTGATGCTTTTTTGATTCATACCCTCAAATTGCATCGCCTTTCCTGTGTCACGTCAGGTTTTCTCTGCCAAGTAGTACAACATTAATCGACTTATTTAACGCCCTCATATTTACAGCCAACCCCTTGTGGGTCATGGTAGTGTGTTATTGGGTAAATGAACCTGTTTGGAAGAAGATAATCGCTGGATGTACAAGTGTTGATGGCTTTCTAGGTGACTGCATCATTGCAGTCGGGTTTCTTTGAGAGAAATGAGACGTGAGGAATAAACTCGATTTCAGTTAGTCGCACGGACACCCAATGGAATCACAAGGACACACGCACATGTTTATCCGAAGTGATTTGAATCACTGTGACTGTAAACCACTATTCCTTTCAAGTTTTGTGGCCGTAGTTAGCGATTTATTTATGATCATCAGTAAGAATAGTTTTTTGTGACATACTGGACGCTTGAATATAGTGCTGTTTGGACGCACTACGTAGAAGATTAGAGCCGATGATCAGCTCATGCTGGAAAGAGGGATCCGAAAAGAAACACATAAGGCCACAACCGATCAGCTAAAATTGAACCTTATATTGTTCACTTTCCAATTAGATATTCATGATAGAAAATGACCTTGCACATGCATTGTCATTTGAACATGGTTTGGCCAAATCATCAAATATGCCTGACTTTTTTTGTAACAATCGGAGACGCATTCTAACGGCAATGAGGAGTGATTTTGTTCATACAGAATCAGAAATAAGAATGTCCGCAGCGAAGAAAACTTATCAAACATATCAAGGTGAGATATTTGTCATAGACCGCTTTCAAAAGCTTTTTATCAGGGAAAAAAGATGAAAAAATAATACCGACAAAATCTTTCGCTATTTCAGAACAAAATCACAGTCACATGTTCTGAATGACTAGCCCAACAAACAATTTAGTCAAATGATTAAAGGAATATTCATTTGAGAAGTTTCGTACCGCTAAACTCGGCTACTGGTTCACGAACGCCTTCTCTTCGTTAGAAGTGACATCGTTCCAAATTTGGTTAATATTACTTCGATTGATGATGAGAAGTTTTCCACTTGCGCTTGATACTCAGCGACCAGAACATTGCGAAGTCCATCATGCGGGGCTACAATGAATTGGCAATTTCACGAAATGTTTTTTAAATACTCGACTCCTCCTCCAAAAAAGCGCAGATTTCAAACACAAGGCTCAGGTGTGTGAAATGGATCCGCCTTTTACGTTTATTCATTTAATTATAGATGGCAAATGGACAGTAATCAGAAGGTAGTGTAAAGATTAAAGTATATTTGCCAGCGGAAAACACCGCGGAGCTTTCTTGTACCGTGAGTGACTGCGGTGAATTTACGTACAAGTCACGTGATGCATTCAAGTCCAGTTTCGCTCTGGTCTGCGTAGACAAGCAGCCAGTGAGAACCTTGGTGGCAAGCCATCGTGAAATCCAAACATTCCTCAAAGGCGATTAGACGGGATGGATTCTACCAATCAGGATAGCTCCACTTTTCGATACACACGCACGAACGGTAAATACAACTCGAACTTGTTTCTCGTCCGTTGTGGTCTTCTCGTTGAATTCATTCGCGTTGCTTGGGTCGGAGCCCATTCAGTGCTTACTGGTAATCCGTATCCGCCGATCCCTTTGACTGATCGTATTCCGCATATTAATTTCAAGTCGAAATACTTCAGTGGCTCAAATACCAAGGAAGTGCTTTTAATTATCGTGGCAAAGAAATCCAGTGAGGGGATCATAACGGCACCTAAGTCACGTTTTGCAGGTTTTTCCTTTGATACTTACGGGCATCAATCACCTGGTAAAAGATGCATCATCATCATCATCATCATCATCATCATCATCTGCTCACTGCACTTCTTTGAAATGACTGAATAAGAAATGACTATAGAATCCTATTGCAAGCAAACAAGCTATTGTGTCTCATACGATTGCTTTTGGTGGATATCTATTAGGTAAATCATGGTGATCGCTTCATTTCTTTTGATGATATGAATTCCTCGCTCTCCACTAGTGAACGAATTATCAACAGTCATCGTTCTAGCCAGGACGTATTTACCAACAACAGGCCAAGTAAAATATTTTGAGTGTTATATTGTTTTTGTGCAAAATGTCCCTTAAATCTTTACGAGGAAAAAATATTATTTTGTTTTAAATACTATGCTTACACTCTGTGCAAAATATCCACGGTTATATTACTATATCACAATGGATGGGATGGATAACGAAGGCAGTAGATGAATTAGACATAAAATTTCACGGATCCGCTTAACTGACAAGAAACGAACCTGCCACGGGCCCGAATGCTGACGTCTGCGCAACCGACTGAGAGCTCCAAGTTAGAAAGATTGCACGTGTCGCACTAGGTGCTCATTCACTAGTTGATTGAATTTGATTCAACGTGAGAAATTGTACATTCCTGTTTGCTTTACAGGTTTTCTCCACAATCGTTGTTTAGTGCGGTAGACCTCGTCCGCCGGCTTAAGAGTAACTGTCTTCGCATGTCGACTACCATCTCACAGTTGATGGGACTCGATTGTACCTAATTAAGTCTAGACCGCCAACCGAACGAGTTGCCGGGGTGTAGACATTACTGAAAGTTTCCGCAGCATGGCGCAACGGATATGAGCTGAATATGTGGTACAGCGCACCGACATGAAGGATACCCACAAACTACTAACACAAGGAAGCTACAATTATCAGAAATCTGAACAATAAAAACTGAGAATAATAAACGACTTGAAGCTTTCGACCTGTGATTCTTTATGTCTGTAATGAAAGTAAAGTGGCTTGACCAAATATGGAATGAGACCATTAGCAATCTGTTGAAATTCGCCTAAATAATGCGGTGATTTGAACGCATTCTTGGTCAACATGATCACACTCGAATTAACATCGTCCCGGCGCCATCTCTGTATCTAGCCTGACATTGTCGAAGCAAGAGGAAATCTTAAAACCATTTCCGAAGACATGAAACCACTTAGTTGTGTATGATGCACGGCACTCGGTAGTAGAAAATGAACCGGAATGACACGTGCAGAGACTTTGAGGAAAAGTGCCAACCATGGAAAGCCATGATCAGAGATAATTGCGAAGCCGGCTTATTCCTTCACCTAGGGAGTCATCAGTAATAAAATAAACTAAGGATTACAACCCTATAAAAAAACTGTCATATGTCATTTCTAAGTAGGGCTACAGAAGGCAATACAATGGATTCAGGTGTACGAATCGTTCACTCTAATACTCTTACGTTATCGAACCGTACGAGTACGTGTGCTTCTAAAAAAATTCTACTGTTTACTTATGCTATTCTAAACAGATGGTTGAGAATGAATTAGTTGTCTTGCCAAGAAATCTGACAGTGGTCTTTCAATTAGTCGAATTTGTATATTCAATGACCTTACTCGAGTGGTTAACAATGGTTTCGACAAACACTTCATTCAGTCCGCCATGCAAATTATTTCGACTCAGAATCACAGCAAACCATGTGGTTTGGGTCCATCCATCCCCAACAGAATTAAACTTTCTAACTGACTAACCATTCGTTGCTCCAACAGCAATCACTAAGACCGCGCACACACGCGCAGACACACGAGCACATTGCTCTACCCTAATGCATACATGCACAAAATTTTAACAACCTGAGTGGTCACTTGCTACTACATCGATCTGAATGTGACCAATGGAAAAACAATCACTCACACGCACACGAACTTATGCATACGTACAAAAGTAGAGAAGCTATTGTAAATTTCAGATCATATTTATACTGTACACGGACTGCTGCTTGGGTAATGCAGTGCAGTCTTGATTACCAAGAGAACTGTTATTTGATGAACTCGTGACATATGTTTGTAATCTTTGCACTAGTCGGTTCCATCGTCTGTCCAAAATCAAGCATTGCTGTCCCGTCGGATTGCGCGGCCACATCAGATCCGCTGAGATTGATTGCCTTTCGACACGTTTCAGATCAAAAGAAAGTAACAGAACTAGCTCATCCGGGATCGTGTGTCACATTAGAGGCACAATGTGCTCAACTTATCTACTGTTTGACCAAGCCTTCGAACTATTCATGTGCTCCGATTAGTCCCTACAAGACAACCTATATTTGTCATCAATTACGAAATTGTCACGTCCTCGTGTGCAATGGGTATTCGGAGATAAAAAAGCAAGTAACACTCCGAGTTCTCTCCCGATCGGATGATAATGGTGGCCCCAGGGTGTTGGATGTCAGAACCAATGTTAAGACCTTAACAAAACTATTCAGAACCGATCTGTTTTCATGGGCCGTGTTTTGCTATGTCACATTGATTGTTTCTACTGTTGTGGTATTTTTCATCGCGTTGGCGTTACTGTTCATTTGTTGTACATCTTATGGAAATAGATTTCGTCGACACTTGCACGAGAATGTTCCAACTCCTGAACAATCCTCGGTGCCGAGGTTAGAAGAATTGTGTCGTGTCCAATCTGCAACAAATCAAGTGTCCGAGGACGGTTCGGAATTGTGGTCTGCACCACCCACAAACCAACCGAAACCGCCATCTTATCACAGTGTTGTTATTCAAACTCCGACTTCGCAAATCTCCGGAAAATAAGTCAACAAACTACCCACCCATTTGGTCTTGTTCTTTCATCCATAACGAATTTATGATTGTGAAACGTCTACAAATTTATTCTGATGTTTCCCATGCTACATCATCACGGTATTTGTCAAAGTTCATATATATTTAGAGACAGTTGGATAACCAATTGATATCAGACAAAGATACTATTTGATGACAATCGAATTCGGATGTGTGGACGATTTGAAAAGTAAGGAAAACAATCCTGTTTTTCATACAGAATAGTTGAACCTAACCGTCTGTTTACTTATTACTTTTTGTAATTTGTAATTGAAAACATACTGAAACATATTTTATCGATAACACACCCCGTTATTCTCTCGGTTTAAACTGTACCGCCTCGTCACCTTCGATATGCATGCAAGTCAGTGAAGAGTTCCATAAATTATCGAAACCGCGGATGATTGTAGTCAACTTTGCCGGATTGGAAAATCAACGAAGCATGCGTAAGTATACACATGCGAGACAAACGGAAGGAGAAAACACTTGTGTACCCAGAAACAAAGCCATTTTTTCTCGTCGTCCTGGCATCTTTCCGGTCAAGGTGGGTGCGCACAACCACGAGAGACAAAGTGTAAATACCACATTCGGCAAGACTAATTATCAATTCGAGAAGTGACACATTTTGTTTACTAAACTTTAACATGAATACCGTATTTGCGAGCATACAGAAGCAAGGGGGAATGCAAACGGAAGTGCGAGTACTTCCCTAGTATGCGTTTGTGTTTGTGTTCGTGTTTGTGTGTGTGTGTGTGTGTGTGTGTGTGCACGTGTGTGGGCGAATGGTCACCGAAAGCTGTCGGTACTTTCATCTTGGCTTGAATCAAAGTCCAGTTCGTTTTGGAAACAGATTGTTCTTTTTTGGTTTCGATGAATATTCACATTGACAATGTTGAATGTAAACATTGACAAATTGTTTAAATTCGGTCACTCTTATTGTTTCATACATTAAAACGTTTATCTAATGCGATTCGTAGTACTCATTTGAGTAATCCTTTTGCCATCACATGACAAAACCTGGACGTGAACTCAGTATGGTTGTAAGCAAATAATTTTTTTACTTGAATTCATAGGTTAATTTGTAAATAGGTTGCTTCTAATGACTTGTCCAAATAGGCAACATTATCGATTTTTCTCGTTAGTTAAGCTTCCCGTCTGACGATCAGTTGAAAGATGAAAATTTTCTTACTTCGACTTCCGAGGCGGCAAATACTTCAGAACCAACTGAGTTGATATGAGATGTAATCACAATTTAGAAAACATCGAGAAAATGCAAACAAATTAGTCGTTTATCATGTTTTTGAGATAGTTGTGACGAAAGAGCATTGATAACGAACTATTCTCGAACTTCAAACTCACACAGGATCCTTAGTGCAAAACGAGCTGGCAATAAGTGTTATGAGAGCAGGCTACATGGCTGATGTATGAAATTTCTTTCACCAGCCTGAAGATCAACGTGCCCGCCCTGATACTTCAGGCGTGAGTCTGATAAGAACAGCTTCGGGCACAAACCTCGTTAGCATTCTATTGGGAATTTTGAACTTCGAGTTTGAAATGAGTTCTGTGGCAAATTCGCAAGGCCGAACAAGACTGTAGACTCAGAAGTCACGATTTCAGTGGGATGAAAATATGATTGTTTTCACTTTCTGACATCATCTTGGAGCTTCAATAATCAATGATTTTGGAAGTTGGTTTTTGATGTATCTCAAGTGAATAGTTGAGGTTCGGTTTTTTCAACTCTGGTGAGTTCGGAATTTGGACCACGGTACGAAAGACTGTTCGGAAGAGTATTTGTTCGATATCCAAAGATACCATCAATGGTACCGTATAAATCATATTTCAGGCAGGCTAATAAAAGAGATAAGAATCAAAGGTGATTCCATGGAGTACCATATCCAGATAAATCTTCTTTAATGGTCTAAAGATCACCAGAAGAGAAACTAAGGGTAACGAATCTTAAGCCGTGTGTTGTTTCATTTTGATAACATACTTCATGAATACATGGAGTGGAAGGGACATGTTTCATGCTCACTAGTGCACATAACACAGTGGAGGAACCCGGTACCATGGCCCTAAAACTTAGAGTGACATAGAACTGCCTAGGATCTCCTTTGGTAAGGTGTGTTGGCAAGCTGAGAGACAGCGAGTCGCTGTCCACTACCATGTTGATGAATAGGCAGGATTTTTCAGAATTAGCCGTCAGTTTTGCTATAATTCTTGCTACTGAGATATGCATGCTCAGTCCGTCCTGACCTCTCGGATAATACCTCGATTTAAACTTTCTACCGTTAGTTTGTCACGAAAGTTGCACGTGAGTCGTCGCAGTGGCTCATTCAGTGAATTCATCATCCATTTAGATCCCTAGTGCTTCCAATGAGAGTGAAATGTCGTATCGGTAAAAAGCGTTCGTTAATCGAATACGGATTTAACTCTGGAATTCAAAAAGTGTAACTGCACAGTTGATGCCAGAAAAGATGAAATGTAATGCAAAGACCAATGCCTAACATTACTCTCAGGTACTCGACTGATTTTACCCTGGATTGCCTAATGGTGTGAAGAACGGATCACGTGACTTCGAAGGATGAAAGAAGCAAAGTAAAATTGCCATCAACAGACAATCAGAAGAAACAAGTCGTGTTTACTGCACCTCACTGTGGCCAGTTCTGTTGTTTGCCTACGAGACAGGGAGTTTGCCTGTCGTTGTATGTCCCCGCAGGTTTTCGATCGCCGAGGTCTATGAAGTGCTGCCAGGAATGGATGGAGTGACCGGGTGAGTAATGTGGAGGCTGGGATTCTAGCATTAGATGCGGATTATGAGAACCTTTTATCTCAGCGTGTGAAGCATGGCAGAATTCGTTGGTTGGGTCAAGTATGGTGAACACACCTCTACCACACCGCTCCATGTTTTTCGTTCTTCCCACGGATTGGATGAAGCCATTTCGAGGTGGCATTACGGAATAAGAAAATGTAAAGCCAACTTAGATTAATTCGATTTCTCACGTGCCCGTGTTTGGGGTCTAAAATATTCGTCAAATAGCTAGCTAGGGATGCTGATGGATGATGACAGTGAGCCATGCGAAATATCAATCGTGTTATCGTTTTCTGTTGGATCAGAACGATTGACAACAAGCGTTTATACAGTTAGATTTTATTTCATGTGTCTGTTATTACGACATTCTGCAGACCCAACGCCCATCCACCTTGCGCATTTTCTCTTTCTATGGCAGTGTGTAAATATTAGAAATTTGCAGCAGTCAGCGGGATTTGCTGATATTTAAAGCTTAGCGATGATAATGATGATGATGATGATGATGATGATGATGATGATGATGATGATGATGATGATGATGATGATGATGATGATGAC
>LUCM01009956.1:34560-44976 GCA_008360955.1 Fasciolopsis buskii
TGATGATGAAGACGAGGATCATTATGATACTGATGATGAAGATGATGATGATGATGATGATGATGATGATGATGATGATGATGATGATGATGATGATGACGATGATGATGATGATGATGACAATTCGTACATGGACTAGATAACTTGGTGATAAAGTGCGCGCTGGTTGGCACAGCACGACATATAGCTGCATCGTTAGCGAATTTATTTACATCGCCGGAGGACCGAAAAATTGGAATCGATGGAGGTATCGCATTTTAAGTAACGGTAAGGTTTCCGTCTGAGGAAAGGTTAAACGATTTGAATGCAAAGCTGGCGCCTCCTAAACCAAGACAACCGAACACGTAGACTAATAAAGTGTGTCAACAAGCAAAAGTGGATAGGTTCTTATAGTTGATAATATCCTATACGGTTGAAGGACCAAACCTTCCTGAAAAGAACACAGTCGGTTTCACGGTTGCAGCCAATAATCCATTTTACGTGCCCCGAGGTATTTGGTTTAATCACTCCAATACAAATGCACTCCGATATTGATTCTAGCGGCAGTCTCATCAGAATTAATAGAGTATACGTGGAAGGCAGATTTCATTTGGGGAATCAAATTAGAGTGGAAGAATATTGTGGGATTCCTCACTAACTTGTTCTATGAAAACCACAAGTGAGAAGAGCCATTTCGTAATTCTGGAGTTCCGCTTTTCCGTGGGTTCATTGAAAATTCCCTTTTGTTGGGCAGTTCTGCCTGAGACTTTCACAGCCTAGGATTGATAAAACTGTAAACAGTTTTGACTTGTGCAAGAATTTAGACGCAGTCGGTTTAGCTCATATACTCTAATGCGCGACGAATCGTTTAGCTTCGTCTATCGTGTATCTGTCCATCCTGGACGAGGTTGCTATCATACTGCATTCATAAGAACAGATGACAGGACAAATGAAATTAAATCGTCACTTTCGATAAGACCGCTAACAATGAGATTGACAATGGTCATTGGGCAATGCCATTAATTCCGTGTGCCACAAATGAAAGCATTAGAAATCTTTCAGCTTTACAATCTCACGACTATTGGAAACAGAAATAATCGGATGGGCCACGACGCGGAACTTACTTCCATGAAACTTACGAGCAAGTTAAACTGATCAAAAACACTCCTAGGGTATCTGATGAGGCAAACTGTTGGCATCTTGAGTGGATTTTGAAAGAACAATACGAGGAGAGGCGGTATGGAGTAGTGTAGATGATTATTACTGCAACATTTAATCAGGATTTCAGGATATAAATGATGAAGTAAAACACAAGTTATTCATACGGAACAGTAAATTATAACACGGTGAAAAAGCCATATCTTCTGACGTCTTAGCCCAGTGCCTTGATCACACCAGAATTCTAGGCAAACATCCTTCTCAAGGTCGGCTAAGACATTATTAGCCACTCTTCCGGAAACCGATCCGGACTTGACGTCATGTAGGTATTAAGTTAAACCAGTAGTATTACTAACATCACTGTTGTTGTAAATATTAGGTTATCTGGTTTTCCGTAGCTCTTGACAACCCAGAGTGTCTTACAGCCATCAGTCAAGTGAGCAATCCAGTTCATTGACCAAAGAGAAGATGGAGTAGTGAGTACCCGTTGACCAGTCAATAAGAATAGATTTCCTTTGCGCAGTCATCTGGTTATTTTGAAATTTATTTGTTTAGGTAAAAGTGAGGAAATGAAATAATTCACCATGTGATATCATCGCTCAACTCACCATAAAGAAACCATGGAAGCACTGTACAACTGTTTCATCCATGTGAGGAAAGCCAGGTTTGCTTTCTGGCCTTGAGTGTTCGTCCGCTATCGGAAAACCTTATTAATTTCAGAGCGGAACGAAGCCAAATGCCCCGAAGAAGCTCCATCATGGATGCAAAAACCTGTGGTGGTCGGAAGCCACGAAGCATCAGTAGTTTAGTATATATTTATCTAGCACAATTCTATATATAAATAATGCATACATATATACATATATATATATACTCGACAGCAGATTGCTAGGCTCTCCATGCACTCTCAGTTGACCGCGGATCTCCAATAGATGGGCTCGAACTATGTACTGTTTCCCGATATTTTAATTTGACTGCCGTCAAGAAAGTTTGAAACTAGAGACGAACAGATTAGTGATGAAACTTTCTCGATCTAAAAGTTAAGCCCAGCTACCAAGACCTTCTGGAAATATGGACAGGTTTTAAATTGTTCCAAAACTCATTCTTTTGCTTTACACAAATTTCATACATTTAGTTTCATTTCCAAATCTCATGATCGTAAGAACAAACGTGATCACCGGATAGATTGAGTTCGGCTGTTTCACGTTTGATTCCCCCCCCCTCCTGTGTACAGTCAGTCGTATAAGGGTTGATTCTGAAAAGTGCCCGGGGTTCAAACTTGTAAAACCGTACAGGAAAACTCAGTAGGGAGCACAAAGGTCAAATTCCTTTCGATTTATTGAAAGTGTTTGTTTCGTCATGATGATTTGACAAAACGCCGTGGATATTCCGATAAAAGCACATACGGACAGTTTCATAGGGAACGCAGGTCAACCGGATTATTCAGTGGGTTGGATATATGAAATTTCTTAAACAGTACCTCCATGTATGAGCAATGTGCTCATTGAATAATCGGGTTCATTCTTCTTGCTCATTTTATACTAGTTGAATGGATTGAGCGATAGGCCCATAGAACGGATTCGACTAACTGAAAACAGTCTGGCTCAAAGGTCAGAATACCGAGAAACTAAAATCCTTCTTGAATGCACAATCGATAAATTCTTCCCCCATTATTTTTAACCTATTAGAAGTTTAGGATTTCGTCAGCCTAGTAAAAATAACAAAATCGATTTTCATTTTCATTAGACAAGTAGACCGTCTCCCAAGATGAAAATACATTTTTTCCCCTACACGAAAACTCGACGGGTAATGTGATGTCTACCATATACCGACTATGAAGGACTTTTCAACGGGGTATTTATTGTATTAGTACAAACTGTACGAGTCAGCAAAAAAAAACCGGGATGAGTAAAGCATTTGTGGAAGATATGAAATTCTTTCCCCAGTAGTGAGCTTGTGAAATATATGAATAGTGTAGGTCAGGCACTGGGAACAGATTATTACCCGAGGTTGACCAGAAAATGTACACCCGAACCGAGTTTGATTTCGAAATCGCGCCTCTAACACTGAATGAGAGTTATACAAAATGTGTTGATTTTTCAAGGAAAGCAGCCCCTCAGATATGATCATATTTTCGTCGCCTGAACATCCGTCCATGAAATCAAGGACAGAATACCAGGGTGATCTTCCTGGCCGACTTCGATCCAACGTTTGGTTTTTATCAACACGGTCACGTGGGTCTGCGTTCACGTGATCACATGACTCCTCTGCACTGGTGTGATTGGTGAAGAGTGCGGTATGATTGGTTTTGACCCTCCCGCTGGGTCATGATGAAACTTTCAGCGCTTTCTGGACCTCAGTTACACGTGAACTGGGGCTCTTGAAACAAGCCATATTTAATTGGCGTAATCAAATGGACAGTTGACGAAGTGTCAAATTTTGGTCTGATAATCGAATAATTTCTAGCTGAACAATTCTGTTCCAGTGGGAACATTGGGAATATGGGTACCGCCGATTGTGACGTCGAAGAAATTTTCTTTGTTGATATTCCTAATATTCCAGTACTCATGAGATCTAAAGAAGCCTAAGCAAACAGCGTGAATTTACTTACAGGTCTACCTTGTTGTATTTGTTTCTAGATCGCTACAATCCCAATTAAACACAGATAACCTTGGTTGTCAAGGTAAACTCGTCTAAACTTGAAAAATGAAATCTCATTTGAGTATGAAAAAATCAAAACCGTTTTTGGAAGAGACTTAGAATTCATAAATTTTAATTCTAATATCTGTGCACTAAGAAAAATCAGTACTTATACTAACTAAAGAACAATTCTTGGATGATAGTTTGGCAACAATTAAATCGCTTCGACCAAAACGTGTCAGTACCAACGCTGATGCCAACAGTTGGGTGAAGGACTCGTACACTGACGAAACTTTTATCCTATGTGAATGGAAGCTGTCTGTACATTTGGATTAACAGGACAGATTTTGATCTCTTTTATCAAAGATTACTGATGAGTTTGTTACAGTGTGAACAACTAGGTGTCATGTAGCGAATTTGCATTTGACTGAACCCATAAAGGAGATATGTATTGTAGGCATCGAATTCAAGCAGGGGTTTCAAACAGGCGAAAACGTAAAGCTGCAGTCCTGCAAATCAATCGATAGATTGAAAAATCAACAAACGGCCCGTATTGCACGTGATATTGCTCCTTGTTACTCGAAAACGGAATTCCACGGGAGTTCAGCTTCCTCTTCTCAATCTTTGTTCACTCCAGCTGAACTCCACAGAACCACTAGGGAGTGTTGCCATCATTATGTTTCGCATACAGATGGATAAACAAAATCTCCCGGGGAAGCACACGAACGGTTTCACGGTTATTGCCACTTTTCAGGCATGTGTACTGGATGCTATTCGGTCTAACCGTCCCCATATTTGTGCACTGCTTTATTAGTTTCTCACTTGAATCTTATCTGAATTATTCGGAGCATGAATGGATAATAAGTCCGTTTTGGAATCACTCCATGATTGCTCGGATCGTTTTTGACGACCAAGATTTGTGTGTTGGATAAACAACAATGATGGATAACCCTTTCGATTTTACAATAACAAAACTGAACGGAGACGACAACGAAAAACTAAATTCGTTCAAACTTTGTCAAACACGTCAGGCGTTATTACGTAGGGGGGACACAATTGAAATGGATATGTCCTAGCGTATCAAAACAGTTGACTATATGTCCATCTGTGTCAAAATTGAAAATTTGCACATTTTTTTCTTGCGTTTTGCAGCCCAGCACCGTGCACCATGCATTGTGTGGTCCAGAGGTCCCCCGGTTATGTTTGATGTGGATTAAATTTTGACTCGACAATGAGATTTTCAATCACTGAACAAACAGATGAAGTTCATGCTGTCTAAGAAAGATCGAAATTTGTGTGCCGGTAGTAACTTTCTACCATAATCTAGTTTAATAAATTTTGATTCATTCAAAGGGTAATCTATCATATTTGGACTGTTCAAATCGATTTTCTTTCCAGACTTCAACCGGTTTGAGTGGCCGGTTGACATTTGAAATGATCAACGAGCATGTTAACTTCTGTGGTTATCTCCTTCGGTGCGCAGTCCTTTCCCGAATAATATAACCTGCTGGAATCAATCATTGATCAGCGAATTTCCTCTTCTCGCCTGCAAATGGGCACCAGTTAAAGAAAGATATCGGGATACCGTGTGAAAATGATCCCGTATGGGACTGAATGTTAATAAGGGTCGACAGAATTGAAGTGGTCAGATTAGGACATATTTTTACCATGATATGTTGGTTACCTGACAAAAATATGTAGTATTAACCGATTGTGGCAAAAGTTAGACTTTCCGCTTGACGAGTGGCACTGAAGATATTTTGTAAAACACAACTAATGGAACACCAGAGATTTTTTTCAAATATCTCGGAGTTGAAAATCGTTTCGGAAAACGAATGAAAAAATAATGGGAGAGTATTTCGGGCAGTTGATGTCCAGTAATGAAAGCAAATTTGATGATCTTATCTGACCCACCAAGGGGTGAAGAGATACTGAGTAGTTTATATTGACTGGCTTTGTTGTTGCGCAATCTGTACCAATGAGTGCGTCTTTCCTGTCTATGGTTTCTGAAGTCCAGTTAAGTAGAACATCGGAATGGATCTTGCCTAGCGCCAAGTTTTGACCAATACTTCAAAGCACTACATTTTAAGTTCATCTACCAGCATTACGAGGTTTTCGTAAGATGCACAAATTACAAAAGTTGTTTTTTTTACACGTGGTGATATATCTGATCACGGACGCAGCATCATCCAGGTTTCTGAATGTTCAGGCGAAATCACACGTCTCTCCTAGTAGAAAAGTTTGTTCGGTATAAAGCAAATATTATGTATTCAAAGAAGAATGCCGACCAACTAACCAAGAAGCATCGTTGCAACGGCTAACCCCGAGAAAAAGGCAACCACGTATGTATGTAATATACATATGTGTGTGTGTGTGTGCGTGCATAAAATAGAGAGAAAAGTTCAAAGATAGGTTCATGCATGTTCAAGAGCTTCCGAGATTCCACACGGTTGAATGCAAATTATTTCCTACTAAATTACAACTGCATTTTAATGCCATTCTCTACGATTTCAGGTTTACGCAGCTGGAAGTAATCATCTGACTTCAATTTGTCCATTTCAACATTTCACGTTCACTCATTGTTACCAGAAGTACGTCTCATTCGTGTCACATGATTTTCTTCGTTTCGATTTACCAATGTTGGCTACAAGATCAAAATGGTCTTTTCAGTGTCTGCCTTTCATGCCCCCGAACCTCGTGGTGCGTCTGGCCATTTGCAATTTTGGCATCACGGTTGCAAAATGATTAAAGCACAATCTTTCCTACATCCGTTTTCCCCGTCTCAAATAACCGAGGATTTTGATTATTGGTATGTTTCGTGGTTTAGTCTGACATTTTTAAAAGTTTTGCGGTCATTGCGCTTGTCGTTTAGATCGCAAACGTTTCAGCACAAGCCGAAGTGACAGCATAGGTGTGCAGTTATTATTAAACTGTCAATTCAGCTGTATTTGTAATGTTATTACCCTCCGTTTGACCTTGACTCTCCGAGTAACTGTGTAACATACACGGGATCAGAGCTCCTCCTCCGAGAGACAGAGAGGGCGAGGGCTGTAAGTGTTCTGGTCTGAAATATTGAAAGTAGAAAAAAAAACACCAAACGAAGCTCAATAACTGTATCAGCCAGCGTCAACAGTTACACAACCACAATCACAATAGACTTTGAAATTTTCCATGGATACAACTTTGAGCTTGCGGTCTTACTAATCTTACTAGCAGTACGAATTTGAGGAATATTACAAACTTTACGAACATGGTTTCAGTAAATCTTTAATTGGAAATTTTACTGAATCTACTATTCTGATGTTGAGAAGCTTGTGCTTGCCTCAAAATTCGAAAAATTCGACGCTACTCCTTCTGTTTAATTCTTGCACTTTATTGGAATTTTTACTTAGTACGGTTCAGCGTTGATGGCATTTTGCTGACTAATGTCAAGATTACAAACACCCTTGAGTATCTTGTGTTTTCATGAAATAATCCACCATGTGATA
Source organism: Fasciolopsis buskii (assembly GCA_008360955.1). Taxonomy (NCBI): domain Eukaryota; kingdom Metazoa; phylum Platyhelminthes; class Trematoda; order Plagiorchiida; family Fasciolidae; genus Fasciolopsis; species Fasciolopsis buskii. The sequence continues at coordinate 41,826 of LUCM01009956.1, forward strand.
TCATCGCTCAACTCACCATAAAGAAACCATGGAAGCACCGTACAGTTGTTTCATCCTAACATGCAGCAAGTAATCAAGCTCTGTAGGTCATATCCAAAGCCTTCGTCATACTTAGGCTACCTGCAAAGAAGTCATCTCTCCGTAGAAGTCGATCGCTTGAGCTAGCGGACAGTAACCGTGCAAATCAGTGACGGATAGGTGCAACATCATGTGGTGAAGTTGAACAAACCGTTCAGAGCCTGCCCGGTAGCGTAATGGCTAAGGCGTTCGACCCAGAATCGTTCGTCCTTGTATGGGTTCGCGTGCCAGTTCGGGCGCGGTGGATATGCACTGCTGATTATTCCTAATAAGGATGAAATAGCTGTATAGTGCTTCCATGATTTCTTTATGGTGAGCTGAGCGATGATATCACATGGTGAATTACTCCATGAAAACATTCAGTCTCCTACTACTAACATGTATTTTGTTTGTTTGTTATAGAATATTAACTATGTCCAGATTGAATGTTGGTCCTTCCTGATCCTCATGTAGGAACGACGTATTTCTGTGGCAAGTTTGTGTTCCATGTATTCGTCTGGCGACCTTTCTTCCAGTGTGACAAATGTAGAATTTGTTGGAATCTTTGCATTTGATCTAGCAGATGAAAATTTCGATGTTGTCCCTTTTTTAGTTTTCTTCTCGTAGTCACACTGCTTGCCTCACAATTTGAGCAAACGTGTAGTTATTTCAGATACGTTTTGATGTAGGAGAGCACTATCTTCATGTTGAATTATGCTCGCTTATGAATCTTTTTCCATTACAGTTAAGGTTCTTCTTATGAAGCATGTGGGTATCGGTTTTGTTGAAACATCTTGAAAAGGTAGTTTTCTTTGGTCTTTCTCAGGTCCATTGTACTGACGACAGAGGTCATTACATGCGCGCCTATGACATCAGCCCGTCGGTCACAAAACTTCGAAAACGATAGAAGACTGTCTAATATTGCAATGCGAGAGCTGATGGATAGATGTGGTGCCGTTGGCCGAATGAGACGTCTATTAGTTCAGGTTGACCGAATCCTGACCACATTTAGCCAGACAACCATTCAATATTGGTCATTGACAAAATCGAGTCGACAAGGATCTCCTTGGATTGCCAATTGCAAATCAGTGCTCGGACAGCAGAGGAACAGTACGTCTGTCTAAGTAAACGACAGTATTGGGTGTGTGGGTTTGATTGCTGGATAAATAGAATGAATTTATCTCCGTAAGGGCATCGCTCATCTCTATACTTGCATAACAGGATTATTTTGTTGAAATTCAGAATTTTTGTCGTTAATTCTGAAAGATAACGGGAGCTGGTATAGTGTTCATATTGATTGCTTGTCATACATTGAAGAGGAGAACTGGTCAAAATTAAACGTACGCTGTAAAGTGCTACAGCGAATGAAATCATCTTTGTAATATCATTGAGCTGACAGAATTTTTATGTAATTTTTCATAGATTTGAAATCAAGTTGGAACGCATTACAACCAAAAATTCTAATGGTTGTTATTCCTATCAACGTAATATAAGTAAGCTGGACACATAACGGATAAATCAATAGATGTTTCGGTAGCATTTACAAGTGAACTGGACACAAATACGTCATGGGGCTTCCGTTATTCGACTACAATTCTGTAAGTTCATGACTTTCCGTATTCATGCGATAATATTATTCATTTTTTTTGTCTCATTACATTTTCTCATTTCTTGTCTATTCCAGGCGGGAATCGAGCGACTCAAATCTTTTTATGTTTTATTTTACATTTCACAAAAGTAATTTTAACCCATTGAGACTGGAAATGAAATAGCTAACTTCGAATTGTAATACTACTTAGGTGGAAGATTGTACGGGAAAGTGTGAATTGTAAAATATGACCAGTATAATTTATGCCAGTCAAAGGAGTCTGGTTTTTTATGTTACATCAGAAACTGCGTCTATGACCTAGTAGAAAATTTGTTTATTTCGTCTCATTCGATGGGGCTGTCGTCTGGTAAGTTAACTTCGCTGTTTTCGTGACACTGTAAGTCCGTAAATTTTGTCCGACTTACGTTTCACTTCTGTTACCCGCCTTAAAATTATTCTGTACGCAAATGTACACTTTCATTACGTGCACAGGCTACAAAATCCTGTGTGTGGCACTCAGTCAGAATACTGTCCACGTGATTTTCTAACAGTAGAAATAAGCCAACAGGATTTTCGTCACGAGTTACAAGTCCGAACAGATGAAAAATGCCCAGCATATTTCTTACGTTTATAAACACTATCAAAACAGAATATTCCTCCGGTGAGTTTACGAGAGCCGATTGGTCAAACAATTCAGCTGTTATGTTAGGGAAGATCACAACTTTGGTGGAATTGTCTAATTGGGTCACAAATGGTGTAACATTGTAAAAGGGTGATGACAGACATCGTGAATCTATGAACATTGTCGTTTTAATTCCTTGAAAATTACCACTGAGCACATTGAGAAAACACAATATTAGTAGTAGGAGACTGAATGTTTTCATGGAGTAATTCACCATGTGATATCATCGCTCAACTCACCATAAAGAAATCATGGAAGCACTATACAGCTATTTCATCCTTATTAGGAATAATCAGCAGTGCATATCCACCGCGCCCGAACTGGCACGCGAACCCATACAAGGACGAACGATTCTGGGTCGAACGCCTTAGCCATTACGCTACCGGGCAGGCTCTGAACGGTTTGTTCAACTTCACCACATGATGTTGCACCTATCCGTCACTGATTTGCACGGTTACTGTCCGCTAGCTCATGCGATCGACTTCTACGGAGAGATGACTTCTTTGCAGGTAGCCTAAGTATGACGAAGGCTTTGGATATGACCTACAGAGCTTGATTACTTGCTGCATGTTAGGATGAAACAACTGTACGGTGCTTCCATGGTTTCTTTATGGTGAGTTGAGCGATGATATCACATGGTGGATTATTTCATGAAAGCACAAGATACTCAAGGGTGTTTGTAATCTTGACATTAGTCAGCAAAATGCCATCAACGCTGAACCGTACTAAGTAAAAATTCCAATAAAGTGCAAGAATTAAACAGAAGGAGTAGCGTCGAATTTTTCGAATTTTGAGGCAAGCACAAGCTTCTCAACATCAGAATA
>LUCM01009956.1:45644-74448 GCA_008360955.1 Fasciolopsis buskii
TATTCTGATGTTGAGAAGCTTGTGCTTGCCTCAAAATTCGAAAAATTCGACGCTACTCCTTCTGTTTAATTCTTGCACTTTATTGGAATTTTTACTTAGTACGGTTCAGCGTTGATGGCATTTTGCTGACTAATGTCAAGATTACAAACACCCTTGAGTATCTTGTGCTTTCATGAAATAATCCACCATGTGATATCATCGCTCAACTCACCATAAAGAAACCATGGAAGCACCGTACAGTTGTTTCATCCTAACATGCAGCAAGTAATCAAGCTCTGTAGGTCATATCCAAAGCCTTCGTCATACTTAGGCTACCTGCAAAGAAGTCATCTCTCCGTAGAAGTCGATCGCATGAGCTAGCGGACAGTAACCGTGCAAATCAGTGACGGATAGGTGCAACATCATGTGGTGAAGTTGAACAAACCGTTCAGAGCCTGCCCGGTAGCGTAATGGCTAAGGCGTTCGACCCAGAATCGTTCGTCCTTGTATGGGTTCGCGTGCCAGTTCGGGCGCGGTGGATATGCACTGCTGATTATTCCTAATAAGGATGAAATAGCTGTATAGTGCTTCCATGATTTCTTTATGGTGAGTTGAGCGATGAAATCACAAGTTGGCGAACAAGCTCATTTTCAGTGATTCTTACTCATGCCTTTACATCACTTTATATGTATCTTGACAAAATATTTCCACTATAAGAAGGATTGGATTAGTCATTTACAAATATGGGTGTGTAATGGATTTGTGGTGTTGATTGTTTTTTTGTCTAGTGTTTGTATTGGGACGGGGAGTGGGCCAAGGGAGTTGAAGCGCATCCACAAATTGTTTTGAGAACAGAGTGGAGGATTGTGAAGACGGATTGCGACAGCTTCCGCAGTACTCAAGAAGCGACACTTTGCCAACCTGAATTGTTGACCTCCGACCTTATACAGAGTCCGAGAAGCTTGCGTCACATTCACGGTGTGGTTAGTCTGTGCTAGATATGAAACCACTGCGCTATTAAGTGACTTAATTGTCCCAGTGCCCAACCATGTAGGGTGGTGGTCACGGATGCGTTCACACAAGCGCCTGGTCGTGCGGCCGATGTACATTGACCCACAGGAACCCTAGGCAACAAAACAATTGACACAACACATTTTTGTGTATTCAGGTTATGTATGTAACACCACAAATCCCTTCCCCACCCATATTTTTATCAGACTAATCCAATCCTTCCTACAGGGAAAATATTTTTTCAAGATATATATATATAGTGATGTAATGGCATGAGTACGAATCACTAAAAATGAGCTTGTTCGCCAACTTGTTTTCTCATTGTCGTTTTACTTTGAACAGTGTCTTCATTTCACGAGTGGGTACACGAAGGGACCTGATGATCTGCTTTATTGCCCAGCAGACTGTACTATGCACTCAAAGATCGATCTCACGGACGCTTACTTACGAATTACTCTAGACAGAAAATCAAATATGTCAGCAAATATCAATACTCCCTTTTGACTTATACCGACATGATGGTTTTACTCTTTGTTATCAGTATATCAGACACCATTTTTCAACGTACCCCGAATCATACTGTGGATTAGCTTCGAGGGTTTGCGTCCTATCGAATGGATATTGTTGATCATGATCCCACCCGACCAATGTATGGTGTCTATCTTCGTTTTTTACTCACTTCGCTAGTTATATTAATCCAGCTAAGTTTACCTTTGATGCAGGTAAAATCTCCTGCATACGTTGTGAACTCCAAAGGTTTTCCACAGGGTCCTGAACTTAACCTCCACTAACTGAGCTGTCTTCACCCACCAACTCACATCAAGGGCGTTTTATTTTTCGAGGTCTTCAAACTTTGCTGGTTTTATTCCTAACTACTTTCAGCAAGCCAGTCGGCTTTTTGATGTTGCGTCGGAGATTCTTTACCTGTGTACGGAATCTCCGACGGTTGTCTTTTGAAACCGGGAAGCTTCGGCAATGCCAATTGAAACAAAGCACCATCTCCCGATTTGCATAATAATGTTTTCCAATCCTCCTTTACTGTTTTCTTGTTATTTATCCAGGTTTACTTCAAAAAGACTTTAAAATTCTTCGCTGAGGGCTATCAGTTATTAGCCGTGGGTCCTTCATACCACTTAATGAATTGTCCAATAATCTGTGTGATTAACACTTATCAGCATGTGAGCAATTTGCTCACAAAATTCTTTCTGATCCCACGCATCCTCTGCACAACGATCTTTCAAACTACTGCTCTCATATTTCAACACGATCCTCTTTTCGTTCCATACCCTCTAGAATCAATATCTATCGGAACTCCACTGTCGCATATTTAGCTCGAATTTTGACAAATCTTGACCGAGTCTCAGCCGAATTCCTGAGCAACATATCATAATGTGCTACTATGCTTTTATATTTTTCATGAGGTGCTGAGTGTGCTTTCATTTTGTTCATTTGTTTTGTTCCTATTTTATTTTTACCCTCAGTTTTTTTGACTGAAATGAGACATTACTTATTGTACGCAAGTCTGCACGATACAATACAAGTAATTCATGTGTTTGAGCTCTGCACTATAAAAAGACACTTCGGATGATCACATCTGATCGCCAGTCTCTATTTTTCTCGCACCATTCTCTTGTGAAGACTATTAAATTATTAACACTATTACATCATCAACTGATATGGGTTCTATGTTTGAACTCTGCTAAGGGCCACTCAAATGTATCTTCAGGAGGCATACAAAACCTCATCTACTCATCAACTCAAAGGGAAGCCTCACTAATGCACCTTGCTGTAAAAAGATTTAGCGGGCATTTGTTGGGTCAAACAGTACCCACTGTCGCATGTCATGAGGTGTTCAAATTCAACCAGCATCAATATCATCCTTTAGCTAAATCGTTGGCCTCTGTTTCACAGGCTCAATATTGTCCTCATGTCATACAACTGTAATATTGTACGTCGCATCAGTTAACTTATTCAACATACTGACCTCCTATCCAAATGACCCAAAACTACGTTATTGCAGCCACTTCCATTGGGAAACAGAGAATTTATGTCGGGTGAAATAAGTATTTTGCTTCATTGACTTCTGTTTTGCGTCCCTGGTGGAATTCACATGAAAATCGGTGATTTAAGATTTTCTTTGTGCTTGGTGGATGTTTGTCGTTTACGGCAAATGGGCTGTTGTGTTTCAACGACACTGTGGTGATTCCTGCAGCCTTTCACCCAGCTAAGTTTGATGATTTACATTCCGGTCACGTGGATGTCGACACAATGAGGTTGTTTGAGCTTCTTAGTTGCTGGTTCCGACAGCTGGACTCAGCCATTTTGCGCACCTTCAAGACCTGTGAGAACTGTTTGCATAAAATCCCTTTCGAATCACGAGAAAGACTGCTTTGGTTATCATTATGCAAGGCACGACAACTTGCACATGCTAATTGCTGTGGGACTATTATCTATATGTTCCCATTCAGGATAATTTTTCACATTGGCTCTAAGTATATGAAATCTTCCGCAGCAAAATTTACTGAAACAGTAATGTGAAAGAGAAGCTGTTCAGTTTGTGTCACTTACGGAAGGTGTTACTCAGCTTATTGCTAAATGCTTCAATGAGCGGTCGGTTGGCCTTGGTTGTACGCACGTGTATATTGCTCTTAGTCACACACCATCTACCGATATCGCAGAAAATTCTGCTCACAGGCATACAGTACAACTCATTTTATTCCTCACCGTTCACTTCTCGGACTTGATCGTGCTACTGACATTGTTCTGATACAATATCATATTGCGCCTTAGACAGTTAGTGATATTGATATCCTGAAACCTTAGAACCGCTTTTCAGTGCACCGTCGCTGGCCGGCGGTGGCCAATCGGATAAGGTTGCCGCCTTTGGACGCGAAGGTCGCGGGTTCGAATCCTCTCACCGCCAGTCAACTTCCCCCTTTGGAAGCCCTCTGTCGGCCGCGGCCCCCTCCCTGAGAAATGGTATGCATTGATATTTCACTAACAATGCGGTAAGAATGTTAGTCATTTTAAGCGAGGAGGTTTAAGGCCTAGGAGAATTGCTGTTTTGAGCAATGAAATTCCAACGTATAGTATTATTTTGATCTGCATAACCTACTAAGTCACAGATTTCATGTTGACCAGGTGCACTTTAGTGATGGAGGTCAGATAGATGTAAAAGAATTTATGGGACATACAGTAAATGAGCTTAAAGTTCTCTTAAGAAATGTCATATGCTTGTGGTCAGTTGGAAAAACTTTTCAGGTTATTTCTGCACAGCTCCGTGGAGGATATCTTGGCCGGGCTTTTTGAGACAGATGGAGCAGCATGGTGGCTGCTTCGATTGTGAAACATGCACACAAAAGGCGTCAGCTTGAATCGTCGAATGGTATTCGCCGCCAGTAACGGCAAGTCGGGGACCAATGGGGATTTTCGATCAAGAAGACAAGAAGAGCACCACATGGGCATGTCGCTTTTTGAGATGTTACCTGTGGTTACGATAAGATTGTGTCCCATTGACTATATGCATTGCGTTTATTTGAGAATCATTTGACGGTTGATCTCCATTCAGAAGAGGCCGCTTGCTGAAGTCCCAATTAGAGCCTTTCACCTCCGTGTGGTCGATGAACTGCTGGAAAGATACCAAAAAATGTATTCGCTGTGATTTTAAAATTTGCCTTGAGAATGACTACTCACGGTAGTCGAAACATTGGCGTATTACATTTACCAACAACGCTGTATTATTCACATTATATCATTCACAATATTTGCTGTGAATTCCGACGACATTGTCGTGAGTAAACATATGGAATGTAAATCAACTTCAACAATTTCTGCTCTACTTAGGTCCCTCGCTTCACTGCACAGAATATTGCCGGATGCCATGCAACCTAGTTTCACTAGGGTCTTAACACAACCAAACACACAGTTATTGATATTCTTCTGTCCTGTGGCCACCGTTGGGATTTCTTATCCACTTTTGCATAGCTGACGGACGTAACAATGTGCAATCAATTTTCGAATGCTAACACAATCTTTTAGTTCATGACAAGTCAGCCGCTTTTTGTTCATTTTGAATGTTTGCCGTTGTGGAGTTTACCATTAGTAGCATTGTTACCGTTGTTCATCACATTTGAACAGTTGTTGATAGAAAATGTCGACAGATAGAAAACAACATCCAGTATACTGATCAACATGGTTAACGAGAGCTATAACCCACTAACCAATCGACCAAGCTTCGAAATACGAATACCCAAGCTGGTCGGTCGGTTGCTTGGAGATAAGAACTTTTTTTAGAATACTACGACGATGCATTCAAATATCAAAGTTTGCGGCAATTAGTGACTGAAATTTCATTAACGGATGTTACGCGGCATAGTTGAAGGTTTGGAAAACGAAAGATAAACGTTTATGTCTTGTCTAATTATTTTTTTGAAACAAGCTAGCTTACTTGACAGAATCCAACGACGATGATCCGGTGTTTAGGCGAGTACATCAGCAGAATGATGTCGACCACTGTCGTTCGCTATCGCACTTGGAAGACATTTCTAAGCTCGTTGTTGCCGAAAGCGATCCACAACAAGCAGGGCCTCAAGGCGGTCGACTTCCCAATATAACATCATCAAACAGCTTTGTCTGTCATACTGATATTCATATGTTTTGTTACAATAATCTGTCATCCAGTAAATCCAGTATCGTCGTTCAAGATGGATCATAGCATCGTCAGTTGTCCTCCCACTTGTCGAAGCGTCCTACGTGCCGTCGACAACGAGAACCATTTTGAGATTAAGTGACGAATGGATTAGTTGCATCGCACAATACCAGTTTGCATTTGGGAGTTGTGGAGAAATTAACAGCTGATATTAAGTGCAGCAAACCCCGGCGGTCAGGAGAGTGTAGCCAATGAGGCCCCGAAATAAATAAATGCGCTCAGCTGATTACCCATCCGTTATGGTAAAATCTGTGTAGTGAACGGTCGCCCAACTCACCAAGAATTGTTTCCATGCCTGTTTGTTGATATGTTTCACTCTATGTATTTTTCGTCAGTACCAAACATTCTGCAAGTCAAAGCCTGGCGGAAGCTACCTCAGGCTTAGAAGCAGCCTTTCGCCAAATGGGGGGTGATATCTGAGAAATGACAATCTGCTTGGCCAATCTAATGCGTAGGTTTCCATTGTCAGTCCTACCGTTGACGCACAGCATCTATCAAAATCCTCATGTCAGAAGTTACGAAACAACTCAGTAACCATGCTGGACAGCTGGCTATGTTGCGCAAACAGATGAAATGCTTAGAAATTGCTTAAGTTTTACCAGTTACTCTAATTTTTTGAACCCTAGCGCGGTTTACGATTCAGTGTTAAAAGAGCTCGAGTATAAAACTGTGCACAAGCATGTGGTAGGTTTTCACTTGAATAAGGTTTAGTCTGTTATAGTGACCGAACGGATAAGGTCCTGGCGTTTGGACATGAAGGTCACGGGTTCGAATCCTCCCACCGCCAGTCAACTTCCCCACTTGGCAGCCCTCTGTTGGCCGCGGCCCCCTTCCTGAAAATTGATGTACATTGTTGTTTCATTGATAAAGGAAGTAAAAGATAAAATATAGAAAGATAAAAGAGCTCTTGTACAAGAAGGTTTCCACCGGTCAACAGGCAACAACTACTTTGGGTACATTGTTTACAGAAGAACTTTCGTGCACATTTGAACTGACCTATTGTCAACGGCAAACAATCATTTATCATTAACAATAATGAAATTGTGCAGAAAATATCTGAAGGGATTTAACGCCGGCGATCCAGGAAACCAGGAAGCAAAAACAAATCTGATAAGTCTGGTATTGCATGGTCCTTTTGCATTTCCTAGTCGTGTATTTTACAGGAGTCCATTAGTGGATCCATATGTTACTGATTATCAACGACCTGATTGCATACTTTCAATGCATTTCTCACTGAGAACTTTACAGTTTAATTTAATCAGGATAACGGCGATCAATAGACTGAAGTTCCGCTTAGTATTTCCCATTTTCATATTCCCTATCGTCAAGCTTATCGTAATAAATAAATATAGTAAAAAAATGCCGTCAGATTTGTTTAAATTTACAAATATGATGTTCACTGTGGTCTACGGTCGCATAACGTCCCACTTAGTGGTTTATTATTCTCATATTTGTTTTACTTCCAATGACGACAATGACGGTTATTAAAACCGAGGGGAAAACAATTGTTTGTAAATAATGACTCAAATACAAACTTATTCATTTATTCCGTGATTTCATTATATTCACGTAACCAGGAAGGGGGAGAAGGGATTTTGGTCCGTTGGAGCTCGCGTCAATAACTGTTAGTCTGTAATGCGATTAGCGATATACGTATGCGTTTTACATGGTGTGTGTGTGTGTGCGTATGTGTGCGTGTACGTGTGTGTGCGTGCGTGTGGGACGATGAATATCGATATATTGGCTGAAAAGCAGGATAATATGAAAGTCAGTCGTGATAAGGGGAAGGATATGTGAGCTGGGTTAATTTCGCGCCGGAAAATGCGATCCCAGCCAATCATTTACTCATAAGTTATGAAATTTAAGAATCCGTGAAAGGATAGGAAGAATGGTGGTAAAAGTTTTGACTAAAACCTAGATGAGCAGTACGTCACCGTCTACTGGCCTAAACAGTTTCTCGGCTGACTGGTTCCGGAGTGCCTCAGGCGGACTGTAAATGAGACACTCCAGCGACTGTATACGATCTACTTAGGGAGGCACACCTGCCGCATGAGAAATGAAATCTCTGAAGGACTAACTGCCACTGAAAACCGCACAGCTCGAAAGTGGGAAAGATCACTTGCCACTCTGGCGAAAGTTTACAGACGACCAGAGCAAAACTCAACTTGCAGCGGTTGTGATACTCATGAATAACCTCTCATATTCTTACTGTATTTCTGTGTTAGTATTTTACAAACTCTAGTATGCGTAATACCAATACAGTGCATGGCATTGGACGCCGTACTAATTTCCTGATTCCGTACTAGGCTGTTCCGGTACATATACCGTCACAATGAGCTGTTCATTTTTAAAAGACCCATTCCCCATCCGACCGATAATCCACAAACATGGACTCGGAAACGACCCACCAAGAGAATGTCAGAACAAGAGACCAATCCGATGAATCGCTACTTGTCACGTGGTGAATTTCATTTGCGTTCCGTATGCCGATTTGGAAACATTTTGTGTGTCGCTTATGCAGAAAGACCGATCATGTTTGTTAGGTGCATTTTAATGAGTGCGATTAGGGAGAGTGCTGAAAAAGACGTCAGTCATGTGTTAACACTGAAGCTGCCAACCTGCTCTAGTCAGTGTGTTTACCGAACTACTGAGTTCCAGTCTGGATTGAGACATCGGTTCTTTATTTGATATGGTAAATTACGAACTGATTATTCCCAATAAATTCCTTGACATGATCCAGCCATGTGTTCTTACTAACCCTGCCGTTGCTGGCATTCCAATTGGTACAGTGCCCCAATGTTTGTTCCCGGCAGTGTTTGGGCATATGATGAGCACAGAAATAAGCGCTAAGGTTGATGATGATAATCCATTGTTTCTTAAAATTGATTGAGGATGATTTAAATGCAATTTTTTACGCAGATTCATTATCACTTACTCAATTCAGTGCGAAGTTATTTGTGTAAATGATTCTGGGTCTACCTGTACATCGCCATTTTGGGTGCCCATTTTTGTTTGCGGCAAAATGTGTCTCGCTTGCGATATCAAGTGGTACTGGACAATTTTTCGGAGTTCTTTCAGTGTTCTGTAACCCATTTCAGCATGACGAGAATTTCCAAAAGATTTTGGAATTTAGCTGGTTTATTTAAGTTACATTGAAGTGCGGTCATAAAAGCTGTTTTTCATATATTACACTATGCAAATGTCTGACTGACGTGACAGTGAGGGTAGAAACGGTAACCGTTCCATTTTATCAGTGAAGTAAAGACACGATGGTCTATTGTCCGTTGCTTTTAACCGGCAGGAAAACTATAAGATGTGATGGTTTCATGCATGGCTTTACGATTTTTACGATGGATTACATAAGTGATTGTTGAAATTTTTCGACGCTACCTCGTTCAACGCACTTGGCCGTGCATGGCAGACCCATTGATGTTGATAGAAAAAAAAAACAAATACTCGTGCTTTTCCATCATGCGTGACATCATGAGATAGCAGTGACATCGTGCAAGAAAGAAGGAGCCCAGTGCCTTAGAGTTTGCTGTTTCCGAGGAGGCCACGCTGTGGGAGCATCGAATTAGATGTCCGAGGTTAGACCAAAAAAGTTAGTGCACTGGGTATTGTTTTCACATTTCATTCAGGAATGCCATTCATCAACCATCTTTTGAAGATCCATGAAGCGGAGATGTTACCCAACGTGGTTGCAGCAGACGCGCTACCAGGTATCTCTGAATGCTCCGCAATTTCCGATGCTTCAGCCTTGGAACAAACCAGTTTTGTAGGTATTAAAATTCTATGCTCAGGCTCTTTTAGTACTCCCGGTACATAATGAGATACCGTTAACAACTAACCCTCTACTGTTTGTGAGTATCTAACTTTACTACCACTAATCTTATGTTCTGATACGGAGAACAAAACGAAGAAGGACGTTTCCCAAATCATAGTGATAAAACGAAAGGTTCTCTGTTATATCTCAGTCGGAATGCCTCCATCCGTTTCAGACTGGCGACGATGCAAAAGAGAGGAGTATAGGAAGCAATAAAAGTGGTCATATCTATTATTTGCCTAAAACCTGTGACGTTGCTTAGACGTCCAAGAGCAAGCCTCCAATAATGGACGGTCCAGCGAAACACACTTATCAAGGTCTGAAAAGCTCCATCCAAAGACAATTCTCCAGGAAGGACCCGACACCAGAACACGTGAAATTACAGCTGTATTGTGAAAATACCACTGTTTTCCGATCCTCAAATATGCAACTGTGGTACGTAATTGCGAGCGTCATGGAGCCATCCTGTAAATCTTCATTATCAGTTGGGTTCCAGTGAAAGGTAAACCCCGTTCAGTTGCAGATTTTCCGAACGAATGTATACCTGAACTAAATATGGCACGAAGGAACATCATAAAATCTGGCACCAAATATGTGGTGTGTACTCTTTTCCCCGTGATCCCTGATACGTCCGCAGCAGCTTACATTCGTCAATGATGGGACCGACGGTCACATCAAAACCAAAAGTTTGCTTTGGCTGTGACAAATGCACCAAGCCTTGATCTTACTCTGATAACCGGATTACGTCTGTAGTGGCCAGCGGTGGCCAAGCGGATAAGATCGTGGCGTTTGAAAGTAAAGGTCACGGGTTCGAATCCTCCCACCACCAGTGAACTTCTCTGCTTGGCAGAACTCTGTTGACCGCGGTCCTTGTAAGACCGATTGTCCCGGCGCGGGTCTGGTATTACGTTTGCATGCTCTGAACCGTTGAGACCCTTACTGGGCTCTGTAAGACTGCAAACCATGCATAAGAAATACATAAACGTCGGTGCAGTAAGCAGGCATGAAGAGAAGCTCCCACGGGTCCATGAAGTATTTCGCGTGTACCCCCGGTGATCACTTGGGGGGGCGCTAAAATGTCCCAAAATGGTCCGCTGCGGAACGTTTTTCAAGTGGCATTATGTCATGGGGTATTTTGGTAGTTTTACTGGCAAAGTCGTAGGTTGAACACTTCCAGTCTTTGTTTTTCCCCGAAGGCTAAAACACAAATTATATTATTGATTTCATATTTTGAACACCGCAGTTGGTAGTTTTAGGAAATGTGGGTAAACAACTGCATGAATAGGCCATAGTTGATATTTTTAGTTCACGGAACTTCCCTAAGTTTATAGGATTTACGAAGCAATGGTCCTTGAGGCTTTCAATCTTCTGGGGAGTGTTACTATTCGATTTTTATGAAGTCTAGTTGTGAAGGCCATTCGTCCTCGTGACCAGCTGGGGATTGCTTACTGCACGTGAGTTGCGTTGTTGTGGTCACGGTTTTCGTCATTTTTATATTGAACGGATAAATGGGTTGCCTTAGTGATTGCGTGACCAGGTGTTACTTGTGTAAGAGAGTAGCTGTAGCGGAACATGGATTTGTTCCTCCGTATAGCTTGTTTAACCGAGCGTTGACCGCCAAGCGCGGTCGCCACTTTTGCGTTGCTCACGCAAGCGCTGCTCGCACGCTCCCGCCCAAATATACTCAGCCTCCTACCGCTTCCGACTGTCTTTTCCTTGTACCGGTCAAGTGTCAGGGTTGCCAGTATCGCAATCGTACGGAGCCGAGTAAGAGCGACGCACGAGTGGTCACAATGGTTAAGAGCAGGCAAACGCAATACGAGATTCGCCTTAGGAAAAACAGTCCCACATATCTTGTGGACTGTCATTATTGAAACCAAAGCATTTGTTTAAACGTAAATGTATGATTTGGGCTAAGTTTGTGTTTGCAAATTTATTCTGTCATTGAGTGCTTAATTACGCTCTCGCAATCGTAAAACTTACTTGTTATCTGACGTGCATTACTTTGGATCACCTGGATGCTGTCCTTTGGGAATGACATCAGCTAGTTTACGGAACTTTCTTAGATGAGGGAACAGTATTTATTAGAGACTAAATTACAAAACTTCGGATTTATCCTCAAGGTGGTTCCTTGCACATCATTGCCTAACCTATTTTTCTCTACCATTTCATTTTTTGTAGTTTCTATTTCTTCCTTGTGTCCATGTAAAAAATGCTCGACATCAATTTCGATATTAAGTCCTACTGTCTAGGGATTTCGTTATAAATGATACGGCAAGAAATGAGTCGACAATTAGCTCCAGGTCGTGTTTATATATGTAGACACTCCAGAATATCATCGATGCGGAGACGTGGAAACGAAGCGTGGAGGGTTGTTCGGGCTCAGGTAGGACAAAGGCAGGTGTCGGATTATGAACAAAGCTTTTCGTTGTTTACAATAAATCTGCGAAAGTACAACGTTTTTTGACTCAGAAGTAAGCTGTGGAAACGTAGTGGTAACAAGTGTGCTGCGTGAACGAGGCGTCAGATGTCTCGGGACGATTTTACGGGTAAAACAGTTTTTTGTGAGTCCGTGGTTGATTGTAGCGACAACGAAATAGAGGAAGAAATTGAGTATATTTCCGCCTCATCTAGCGGCGCAGTTGATTCCTGGTTAAATGGTCCAGCACAGGACACCCATAGATTAGATCTTTCGTATAGTGACAATATGTAATTTTAGCTCCCAAAACAGAAACCCTGGTCCAAACACAAAACGCTGACGTAGACGTTAAAGGCCAGTTATATTTGGGAGTTAAACTTTTGCTGTATGCAGATTTGGTTCCTGTGGTATTCGTAATTTCTATCTTGCGTCAAACGGCGTTGCAAATGCATTAATTAGTGGAGGTAACCAGAAACCATATTACGACCGTGTGCTAAGTTGCACTTAAAAATCTACTCAATTTTAAGACCAAATTTCTCATGAACGTAAGGAAATTAACACTCGGTGATGGAACTGAGGATGTTACGCGTCGATTAATGACAACATCCGTCCTGGGTCAGCTAAATATGAAAGGTGCCCATTGGAAAACGGCTTTGTCTGGCAAGAAAATTTGTGAGATGGTAATAGGTAAGTTTAAGGCTGTGTTGAGTCCAACCTGTAGATGTTGTTTTTCGTATAGTCTGCCCAACAGTCGGCGTGCAAACAGTGCGAGAAAAAAATGAAGCGGTGCGTCCAGCGCTGCAGGTACTGTGCCCAAGGCGACGTCAGAAACAGAAGAAGCACTGGTGTTCATTGTTCCGTGACAACGGTGAGTCACCTGCTAGCTGCGTTTGAAGTGATCTTCATTAGGAAGTGAGATATATGCACCCAAAATGAAAACAATGACAACGTTTATGTCTGTCAACGTGATATATATATATATATATATATATATATATATCACGTTGACAGACATAAACGTTGTCATTGTTTTCATTTTGGGTGCATATATCTCACTTCCTAATGAAGATCACTTCAAACGCNGCGTTTGAAGTGATCTTCATTAGGAAGTGAGATATATGCACCCAAAATGAAAACAATGACAACGTTTATGTCTGTCAACGTGATATATATATATATATATATATATATATATAGAACCAGGAAGTAGTATCTGGATGCGTGAACAAAATTTGCCCGGGAGCACACGACCGGTTTCGCGGTTATTGTCGCTCGTCAGGTATGCGTACCCGATGCTCTCTTGTCCAAACATCCACATATATATATATACGTCGCGCGGTTTTATTTCTGCAGCCACGTATAACGTTTGCTACTATCAGTTTATATTCACACGTTGAAAACTCCCTGACAATACAGTAAAGTAATGGTGCCGTTTCCCAATATTTTTCAGATTGAAAAAATGTGCGGAAATTATTTAGAGACAATTCGCGGTCATTTTAACGTGTGCTTTGGAAATGGTTTGTCGGATAGTTGCCAATTTCTTGTTTGCTTGAACATCAGTAGATAAATGTATATGAATTTGTAATGGCATCGTTAGCACAGTTACCCATGTGTTGAGCAAATAAAGGACCACTTATGCGCAGCTGGATTCACTAAGTTAATGCTTATCTTCCTTTTGTTTCAGGATATGGAAGAATCGCAAATGACTGCGCAAATGATGTCAACGGGCTAAACTAATCCAAGCAGCATTTAAAGCACATTGTTGAATTCATATTCTAATTCATTTCCAAACATCAACGCTGGTCCTATTTGTTTGCTGCGAGCCGTTGCATTAGGAAAAGGTAGTTGGGGTATACATATTGACAGAATTAGAGTATGGGCGTCCCTAACTCACATTTGGGTTTAGGTTGCGCGTCATAGAACTTATTCGTGCGGGAGTTTATATTAGGATCTAAGCGAGCTTTTGCTGGGAGATTTTGTGGGGGATTGTTGCAAATTGCATACTGGAGTGTTTGCTGACATTTTTGCAAAACAGTCCCCAAAACGATCTCTGGTTATTGAAAGGTGCCTGTTTCGATGTCGGGGTCTATGAAGAGTCGATTTGGGTTTTGTTTGAGGACTGTCTCGGGGCGTTCAGGGGCGTTTGTGCTGGTGGGGCCGCATTGTTTTCCAGGGCAAGTATGTTAGCCCTCTTTCCTTCTAAGATGACCTCAGTGCTACGCGAAGTACTTGTTAATACCTTATTTTTGATAGTGAAAGGGCCTGGGCAGCCGTGAGGGCGGCTTTGCGGATTACCCATGTCATCAAAGACAACCTATAAAAGAAAAAACAAACAAAAGCGATTCAAACATGCGACGGTAAAGCTGCCGTGATGGATTTATAGGTCCGAGGATTGCAAACTTCAAGAAAGGCTGCACGGATTCATAAAAGATGTGCGGGAATCTGTCCGCCGTACCCAGACCCAAGGCACCTCTTGGTAACAGTATTATCCCAGAATCAGAATAAAACAAACCAAAAGATACGTAAACCATGGGAAAGGTTTTGCAAAATAGAAGACTTCTAGGTACGTAACGGCGATGAGATAAAATAAGCAAAATAGAAGAACATGGATTTGATCCTACGGATGGCTTGCTTAAACAAAAGTTGGCCTGCAAGCGAGGTTGCCATTTGCACGTTGCTCACGCACGCGTCGCTTGTATGCTGCTCTCAAATATACACAACCAAATACCAATTCCGACTGTCTTTTTGTTGTCTGGGTTTTCAGCATCGCAATCGTACGCAGCCCAGTGGGGATGAATCACAAGTGGACACAACGGTTAATGGCATGCAAACGTAATACGAGATCCGCGTTAAGATTGTCTTAAAAATGGTCATCCGGACTTGGTTGATTTGTCATGTGAGACTTTATTCTTTTGCAGACCCCGTGTTTGCCTTTGTTTTCTGGTTGGCGGCTGCAAGTTTGCATTGATATTTGCTGGGTACTTTTTCTGTCGGTAGCCTTTAGCACGTTTTATTCACGCGATCACTTTACAACTACAGTGCCACGGAGCAAAAACGTCACCAAACTCACCAGTGGAGGCTCTCATTCTTCATATACCTTCCTCCATGCCGTCCGATCCCCAAATCTGGTTTACTTTAGTCTAGACGGTTTTCGGGAACTGCAGGGTAACCGGCGACCTCAGTCGTCTTAGATGGGTCGTTGGCCGTGTACCACAGATGTAACCCTTCAGGTTAGGAAAGACAGTTTCTTTGTGCAGTTGCAAAATGTTCAAGGAGTATGTTATAACTGGAACTGTCTTTACTGAAGATCAGAAAACCCGGCAGGTGCTTCGAGGGGATTAAGGAATCCCCAGAGCTACTGCGAGAATTGCGGCTTCTAGGAGACGCACCGTTCAGCGGCGACCCGATGTTGAGAGAACTGTGGCTTTGATGGCCCCCAACTGAATCTACTCCTTTGCTTATTGCTGCCCTGAGCATTCACTAGATGAGAGTGCAGAAGTCGCTAACGGAATCACGTCTAATAATAGCCCAGGTGTCTTCGCATTGAACACATCTCCGTACTTCACAGCCACATCATCATCTGCACGGGACGAAACAACAGCTACCTCGATGAGAATCGATGCGTCGTTACAACAGCTAGCAGCGGACAGAGATCGACCGCGAGGTCGGTTCAGCCCGCATTGAGGCAGGCGCTGTAGCTGCCCACCGAAGCGGCCCTTCCTGCCATCTGTGTAAGGTTGCTGCAATTGCCATAACCGATCTGAGGGAAAAGAAGTTGACCAGGGGTCGCATTCAAAAGTAAGAAGGGAGGGAACTAGGTTTCCAGATCCTGGTTGCGGCACACGACACCGGGCTAACCACCAGCTGTCGCCTTCTAAATGTCGAGAAATTGAAGTCAAACCGAATTTCCCTGGTGGATACAGGTGCCGAGGTTAGTTTAGCTCTCGTGACCCGAAAAACATAATCGTATCCACAGACAGAGACGCTGCAAACGTCACCGGTGTCCATAAGAACGGACATCGTCCAACCACCCCTGATCTAGGTCTGAATCATGAATTTCGTTGGGTGTTTACCGTCGCTGACGTCCAATAACCTTTCACTGGCACACGTTCTGCAGCATTTCCACTTGCTAGTCGATCTTCTGTGCGCGAAAATAGTAAACCATCAAGCGTCGCTGACTGTGACCGGCCCGTATGCCGTCCCAATCCACAGTAAACAGTACGCTGAACCGTCAGTGAGCTACTTTTCGGCTACCCAATAATACTGCGATATACGGATTCACTTTCTGTCGTCACTGCCAATATAGCCCACCAGATGCGGACCACGGGACCCCCAACTTTCATTTGGCATCGCTGCACAGCTCCTAGCAAGTTCCGTCTAGCCGAAGCAGAATAATTACAATACTAATGTTTATATCTTGGACAGTGCCAAGGCACGCAGCACGCATGATCACCACGTGCGACCATAGTGACAAACTAGGTAAAAAATATAAGAAAAAAGCGCTCACATGCAAAGGGTGGGAGAGATATACATTAGCTAACCATACATATACCAGGTCATATGTGCGATAAGTGCATAAATGGTAACGAGTTCCCACTCGGGTGATTTGAGTCCGACGGGCACTTCTCGTCACGGCGCTTGATGGCTCCTTTGAGCCTCCGCAGGCCGCCATGTGCATGCGGCTGATAGAGATAGATCGATGATGTCACTATTACGCCCCTAAAGTTGGTGATATTCCTAAATGAATGGATTAAACACGAATTGGACCTGGCAGAATAAATAACTCGTGGCACGAAAAAACGCACTAAATCTAGGGATGGGGAATTTGGGGGCAATCTATAACAAAATGCATGGTCTGGTGAGCAGCATACTGAACGGACACTATGAGCATAATAGTCCGAATATTGGAAGCCCAGCTCTCCAATCGCATTCTGCAACTGGGCTTCATTCGACCTTCCACTAGTCCATATTCCTCTCCTGTTCACAAGGCCCCTAATTCCGATCGAGACAGGCGACCCGATGTGTGCTACAAAGCAATTATCAGGGTCGCCATTCCACATAGATGCTCAATTCCCCCTTATACAGCGCCTTATTTCGTCGCTTTGTGGCTGCAGGGTCTTCAGTCGCATAGAGTTAGCACGGGCTTGCAGCCAGATCTCCGTAGAGAAGATCGGCATAAAAAATGACCACGACCACACCTTTTGAGCTGTTGGAGCTCGTGATGACGCCAACCAAGATCAGTAATGCGGTTCAAAAATTCCAAACGTTTATGCACAAAGACACACAAGGCTTCGAAAATAGGTATGTCTACGTGGACCCCGCCTTTGGTGCAAGCCACTGGGAGAAGCAACTCTCAGTTGACACACATGCTGTTTTCGGTCACCTTAACAAAAAAGATGTGCTGATTAACGCCCCGAAATGTGAGCTGCAATGCCCAGCGTTACATTATTAAGTTATGTCATCGCGTCTTCAGGCTTAGGTCCATTGTCGGATTAGGTCACTTCTAGTTGGGACTACCCACTGCCTTGATTCTATCGACACGTACGGCAGTCTATCAGCCTAGTTAACTTCTATCGGCGTTTTAGCCCTACTTGCCCGGAAATCACTTAACCCCTCACAGACCTGACACGAGCTGTTGAACGTGAGTTTGCACTTCTCGAGGCTGCAAATCAGGCTTTCAAGTCCGTTAAAAAAGCTAACACCAAAATAGCACAATTCGCATCCCAGCCCTTCGTCGCAAATATCTCTGACGGCCGAGAGCACAAGCACCCCATCTGGACCTGCATTTCAACAGTGCACCGACGGTACTTTGAAGCTTTTAGCCCTCTTCCCCTAGCGCTGCAGCCGGAAGAGTCTAGATGCGTCATATTTGGCAAAAAGTTATTTGCTGTCCGTTGCTATAGATACGCACTAGGAGGTCGTCCATTCAATTTGTTCACAAATCACAAACTACCGGTGTGCGCGTTGCATTCGGCCACCGGACGAAACTCGCAAATGGCAGCGACAGCCATGGCCCTCCAGCCATATCTTGCGCCCGCGATACGCACCTTTGATGCATTCAAGCNAGGGAACTAGGTTTCCAGATCCTGGTTGCGGCACACGACACCGGGCTAACCACCAGCTGTCGCCTTCTAAATGTCGAGAAATTGAAGTCAAACCGAATTTCCCTGGTGGATACAGGTGCCGAGGTTAGTTTAGCTCTCGTGACCCGAAAAACATAATCGTATCCACAGACAGAGACGCTGCAAACGTCACCGGTGTCCATAAGAACGGACATCGTCCAACCACCCCTGATCTAGGTCTGAATCATGAATTTCGTTGGGTGTTTACCGTCGCTGACGTCCAATAACCTTTCACTGGCACACGTTCTGCAGCATTTCCACTTGCTAGTCGATCTTCTGTGCGCGAAAATAGTAAACCATCAAGCGTCGCTGACTGTGACCGGCCCGTATGCCGTCCCAATCCACAGTAAACAGTACGCTGAACCGTCAGTGAGCTACTTTTCGGCTACCCAATAATACTGCGATATACGGATTCACTTTCTGTCGTCACTGCCAATATAGCCCACCAGATGCGGACCACGGGACCCCCAACTTTCATTTGGCATCGCTGCACAGCTCCTAGCAAGTTCCGTCTAGCCGAAGCAGAATAATTACAATACTAATGTTTATATCTTGGACAGTGCCAAGGCACGCAGCACGCATGATCACCACGTGCGACCATAGTGACAAACTAGGTAAAAAATATAAGAAAAAAGCGCTCACATGCAAAGGGTGGGAGAGATATACATTAGCTAACCATACATATACCAGGTCATATGTGCGATAAGTGCATAAATGGTAACGAGTTCCCACTCGGGTGATTTGAGTCCGACGGGCACTTCTCGTCACGGCGCTTGATGGCTCCTTTGAGCCTCCGCAGGCCGCCATGTGCATGCGGCTGATAGAGATAGATCGATGATGTCACTATTACGCCCCTAAAGTTGGTGATATTCCTAAATGAATGGATTAAACACGAATTGGACCTGGCAGAATAAATAACTCGTGGCACGAAAAAACGCACTAAATCTAGGGATGGGGAATTTGGGGGCAATCTATAACAAAATGCATGGTCTGGTGAGCAGCATACTGAACGGACACTATGAGCATAATAGTCCGAATATTGGAAGCCCAGCTCTCCAATCGCATTCTGCAACTGGGCTTCATTCGACCTTCCACTAGTCCATATTCCTCTCCTGTTCACAAGGCCCCTAATTCCGATCGAGACAGGCGACCCGATGTGTGCTACAAAGCAATTATCAGGGTCGCCATTCCACATAGATGCTCAATTCCCCCTTATACAGCGCCTTATTTCGTCGCTTTGTGGCTGCAGGGTCTTCAGTCGCATAGAGTTAGCACGGGCTTGCAGCCAGATCTCCGTAGAGAAGATCGGCATAAAAAATGACCACGACCACACCTTTTGAGCTGTTGGAGCTCGTGATGACGCCAACCAAGATCAGTAATGCGGTTCAAAAATTCCAAACGTTTATGCACAAAGACACACAAGGCTTCGAAAATAGGTATGTCTACGTGGACCCCGCCTTTGGTGCAAGCCACTGGGAGAAGCAACTCTCAGTTGACACACATGCTGTTTTCGGTCACCTTAACAAAAAAGATGTGCTGATTAACGCCCCGAAATGTGAGCTGCAATGCCCAGCGTTACATTATTAAGTTATGTCATCGCGTCTTCAGGCTTAGGTCCATTGTCGGATTAGGTCACTTCTAGTTGGGACTACCCACTGCCTTGATTCTATCGACACGTACGGCAGTCTATCAGCCTAGTTAACTTCTATCGGCGTTTTAGCCCTACTTGCCCGGAAATCACTTAACCCCTCACAGACCTGACACGAGCTGTTGAACGTGAGTTTGCACTTCTCGAGGCTGCAAATCAGGCTTTCAAGTCCGTTAAAAAAGCTAACACCAAAATAGCACAATTCGCATCCCAGCCCTTCGTCGCAAATATCTCTGACGGCCGAGAGCACAAGCACCCCATCTGGACCTGCATTTCAACAGTGCACCGACGGTACTTTGAAGCTTTTAGCCCTCTTCCCCTAGCGCTGCAGCCGGAAGAGTCTAGATGCGTCATATTTGGCAAAAAGTTATTTGCTGTCCGTTGCTATAGATACGCACTAGGAGGTCGTCCATTCAATTTGTTCACAAATCACAAACTACCGGTGTGCGCGTTGCATTCGGCCACCGGACGAAACTCGCAAATGGCAGCGACAGCCATGGCCCTCCAGCCATATCTTGCGCCCGCGATACGCACCTTTGATGCATTCAAGCATGGCATTACTTCCAGTGCAGGACTGGTAATCAGCCGCAGCAAAATCTTTGCGAACCATCATTTAGCTTTCATTTAAAACTCGAAAACTCTTGCTCAGCAAATCGCATTGCCTGTTGTGACCTAGTGAGCGAAAACAAATGCCATTTTATGATTGGCTTCTTTTTTCCGTGTCGGCACTGTGCCTTCTCTGCACAATTTCGGTCTTACCCTGCGCAGGACTCTCGTATGTCAAGAAATATACAAAAACAAAAAACCTTTCCAATTACTTACTTTCACTTCAATTTATATTATTCAAAATTTCTGTGCATCATCTCTGTAAAACCTTGATCTTGCTCTCCGCATGACTCACGCAAATGGAGAAAAATAAATTAATATTATATATATCTTATAGATATATAATATATAAAATTTATGATCATTGTTACTATATATGACAGTTTACTGTGGACATACGACATGCCTCTGTCTCAGTCGCTGAAGCAATTTCCCGTATACACGGACTTCGTTTGTTTCCAACACCAAGCATCAACCATGACGCAATGGCACAGGCCCAGATGATGGGCCTTGGCATCAACCAGCTGCGATATAATAGCTCCTTTGACCTAACGGCCACACCCGTTGTATCATCAAAGAATACGATTCTCTGCAACATATTGCAAGCTCTTCCAAAGCCGGTGGTGCTAGCAGCTCTTCGCTATCCCAAATTTCTTGCGCTACACAACCTCACCCATTCTGATGTTGATAATTTGGTGAAGCTGGTGAGCGGATTTCTTGATTGGTTTATCGTTAATTGCGACGTGCGTCGGTGGTCTTGCAACGCCCTCCAATGCCAAAGAGCAAGCGTCCACCAGCTAAGTTCCCCGAATCCGAGACATGTTTGTACCACGTATGTGTAGATCTCACAGGGCCTCTCCCGCCATCCCATGGCTGCGTATACATTCTCACTCGTGTAGACCGCCTCGCTCGCTGGCCACAGACCGTACCAATACCGTGTTCTACATCAAAAGAGTCAGCAAACACTTAATTTTCCGGTGGGGTGGGCACATTTTCTCGCATCGGTGTGGTGACCACTACCGTGGTTCCGGTTTTGCAGTGGTGTTGGGATGCATCTAGGTTAGTGGAACAAACCTGCGCCCACCTCCCAAGGTGTCTTTTAAGTGGAAATTTCAGCGCACGGCCAGCCCCCAACAACTAGCGCCTACGAGACTAACAAAAGAGCTCAAAAGTTTCTTTATTGGCGAACGACCCTGAGGCACCAGGACGTTCACAAGTTTCCGGACGTTCTGCGTGACACAAACGAAGCTCTTTACCGACGGTACTCTGGAAGGAGAACACTTTATGGGAACACTGATTTAGTCATCCGGACCGTTTGTTTAAACGAACGTTGGTCGCCAGCCGAGGTTGCCATTCGAACGTGTACGGTTTATAAACGGTTAGCACAGTAATCGTTTAGCTCATATTAGTTCAACACTTCCCATCTCTTGTCCACTGTCGTTACGCTTGTTAAACCATACAATGGAACAGTAATCCAAGTTTGGTTTTGCCTGGATTTCAAAAATTACAATTGGGCATATATTCCGAGAAGTGGAGTATTTGGAATGCCATGAAACGAAACCACAAAATTTGGGAACAGCAGGAATGTCTAGCAAATTGGCCTTTAGGATTTCTTTTCGGTGACGGCATTTTTTTCCAAGGTATACTATTTTTGTCAGCTGGGAAACTTAGAGCAGTTTTTTAGCAAATTTCAAGTGGCTGCAAATCCCTGAGATATTTTTAATGGGTATGTGGAGAGTTAAGGGATGAATGGCGTGTGCTGTTTTGTGTCGTTCGAAAAACGTAACGGTGCATCGTGCCCGATGGCGTGGAATGTTACCGATATAAATAAGAAATGGTAGAGGACCAGGGACAATCATTTGGACAACCCCGCAGGCTGGTGAGCAGGGTGTTAAAAGGGTTCCTTTCACGCGGATCATTTGTTTACGGGATGTTAGGTATAAAGATGAACGAGAAAAATTTCCACGGAAGCACATACTTACTTTGCACTGATTTTTTACATATCTCATGTATCGCACTCCAAAAAATGCGAACACATTTCCCCATACATTCAGTAGTACGTTTCGCATACGCATGGATGAAAGAAATTTCCCCGGACGCACATCACCGCTGTCGTGATTATTGCCGTTCTTCAGGTGCGCCCACCCGGGACTTTTCTTTTTAAATGTCTATACACTTATGCGCTCCTTTCTTAGCTTTCGGAGCAATATTCTTCTCTGCAAAATACTTATTATGGTTAATGACCATTCTATGATTTTTGGTACCGCAGATTTTGTTTGCTATCAATTTCCAAATAGAACCTCTCCTTATCTCAATAGTTAGAAATTAACGTCATTATAAATATTGCGCGGTTGAATAATATTATGTTCGCAAAATCATTCATAAAATCTCTTTCTGTAATTGGCCAGTCCACACACCGATTAAGGCCACCCGAAAAAACGGTTTAAACAATAGAGCTCACTTGAATTCTGACTTATGTTGGTGGGTCACCACTTAATGCGCGGCAGTACTTTGTTTTCATCTTCTTTCTTCCACTAGCTGGCCGGGCTAGCTGTTCGTATTTCGCGCCGCTTATTGTTCCGTGTGGCTGCTCATTCGAGGGAGCAGCAGTTCTGCCCCATTCGTTGTGCGACTACGGGCCTTGAGTCTTGAGCCCAAACTTTGTGTCTCCAACCTCTGTGTGTGTGTGTGTGTTCGTGTCCTACTAGCACGCAGGCTATGCTTCTGTGGCATCGCGCGCCGCTAGTACTTTTGTCTCGTGTTTCCGTACGTGCATAGATCAACCCAACTCGGCAACTTAACCATAATGCTGAGAAGTGCCAGTACTTTTGGGACTTGTGTCCTCTTTCTGAACGTTTACCTTACCTGACCTGTAAAACTCCTCCGGCGCATCACCGTGCCATTCCCAAATAGACCGACGGTCATAGCAATTAATATTAATAATAATGTATATTTCACGATTTGCGAGAGGCATGCGCAGGGCAAGATCAACTTTTTACAAGGATGATGCACAAGAAATGAATGTGATATAAATCGAATGGGACAAGGGGGTGGGAGCAATATTGACTTATTGCCGAAGCTCACTGAAAAGTAAAATGAGATGCTGCAAAGCAATGGGAAAAGTACAAGTATGCCAGTGAAAGGCAGAAAAATGGAAAACTTAATTATCAAGACCAAAAAGAGTTTCCTGGGACTGTTTGCAAGCAGCGGACTACGAGTCATTTCTCGTTTAAGTGCACTAAATGCGTTCGTTGCTGACGCACAACATAGTCGGAGCTCAACGGTGGATGTCGATATATGGCAAGAGGCCCCAAACGTCGGGAGCGTTACAAAATGGGTGGAAGCGTTCGGCTGAAGAGATGACAAGCAATGGTAATACGGTAGTTTGATGGAATTAGTGAAAACCAGGCGGAACGTCGAGCAGACTGGATGGGACATGTATTTGACAACAAATGGCCAAAAAATGCTGAGGGCGGAGGATGATTGTCGAGGTTGTCTCATACTACCTGCAGGAAATTTTCGAAGCTTCGGATATGGAACTCCCGAGGATAGTGATTATATTTACATACGGATGGCGGTAAGCTATACAAGGAGGTGCGTCAGACAAGAGAAATTTTCTGTAAGAACATTCTTCAAACACACTAGCCAAGACCGTCCTCTATGCTGTCATTTTTGTTGCCGCCGCATTTTGATTTTATTCAGCAAGACGGTTGGGGAATATGAGGTGCACAGGCTTTTCCGGGGACAGTAGCAATCGCGGTTTCATCCAATTGCAAGATGCGAGTTGAGATATCCAGGGCGATAATCAGGGTAGTTACGGTTGAACGAGCCAGAACTCGAGCGCCAGTTCTAGCTAACAGGTTCCTAGCGGGAATGATAGGGTAGCGGAATTGGAATCGCCATAATGAGGACGGAAGCGTTAGCAGCGCGTCTGATGCGGATGCGAGATCTGAAACGCAAGAGAGAAGTAGTCTGGTTTGGGTGTCAGCATAGGGTTCTGGTGATTATTGGATCGCGACAAAATACCTGTAACATAGTGCATCAATTCCGTAAAATGTCGTAACTAGAAGTGAGCCGTGGTAGCAGTTTTAGGGGTAGGTGAAGGTTAGGAGCTACCAGGAACGACCTGTTCGGCCCTGCCAAGCCAGAAAAGAGGACAAGATGACATGAAGAGCGAGGATTACACAGGCTGGTGTTTAAAATCACGGGATCTGATGAGAGCTTGGAGCCCTGAAGAAGTTCCTCGACATTTTCGTCAGCACACACTAGGAGAAGCTTAAGAGTTAGTTGCTGAAGCCACAGGTGAAAAGGGCATGTGACTAGAAGGGAGATCAAAAAGTGCATTAGCGTGGACATGCGGGAAAGTCAGGAAGCAAGGTGTGAAGCCGAGTCCCAGATGGTGACCTCAGTAAAAATTCGGTCATGAGCTAGAATTCTGACCCATGTTCGTAAGCCTCGTCTAGTCCAATGTTAGTTCGTGTCAGGTTAATTAAGAACGAGACATCCAGTAACTTTGGCAGCTGGGCTTTGAACTGGGCTAAATTTGGGCACGATTGCAGGGAACTGGGGAGTGTACCCCACAGTTTAGATTAAGCAATTATGACGAATTTTGCCCTGATCGATAGTCGCGTCATTGGTATTCTTAACGAGTAGTGTCCACTACGAATTGGATACGGGGACTACCAGCGTCATGCGTAACGCTTGTAGTAGAGTGGACTTTATTACGACAAAGATTAAACCGAAATGCAAGGTTTAATGTAACTCGACGAAGCCACAATGGTTCAAGTCCAAGCAGCTCGCATCTGGCCCTGTAGTTTAGGCTAGATGAGGGACCTGGGAGATTTCTGGTGAACGCACGCTACACATTCTCGATTGCAATTCGACTGAATTTACGCATATGCGTAAAGATAATCGTGCAGTACTGGAGGTGGGGCCTAGCATGGAACTTGGTGACAATTCTGCAGTCTTGAGTGCGGAATGCCCTTAAGATAATTGTGGCGGTTCCCTTAGCTACAACGGTCTGATGGTGAGCCTGCTCGTGGAAGTTGAGTGAGCAGGGGCATTGTAACCCTATTTACTTAAATTTGTGTGATACAAGAGTTGGCATGCCGTTTATAGACAGGGCACCCGGAGGAACATGGCATTTATATGTTATCAGAGAACTTTTGTCAGCAGAAAACTTCATAAGCCACTTGGAACACCAGTTATCAAGAGACTCTAGATCTTCATTGATAAGTGCAAGAGTGGAGCTAAATGAAGCAGCCTCAAAACGCGGTCAAGCGCTTTTGACATGTTAAAAAGATCATGAGCATCGACCGGTGGGAATCAGCACTTTGGGTGACCAAGTTTAAGAAGTGAGTCAGGATCGGCGCCTGAGGAAGCCATGTTGGAAGAACTGATAAGATTGTGAGTAGTAAAGAAGTTAACCAGTTGTTCTTTAACAATCTTTTCCATAAGCCTGGATAGGACTGGAGTGTGGTTAATGGGGCGAAAGTTTTCAGGTTGATGCATGGAACCCTTTTTGTGATGTTGAATAATAATGAAGCTTTTCCATTGTGGCGGAAAAGTAGAGCCAGACATGGAGAGCGAGAAGAGATTTAAAAGAAGCAGTGGAAGATCTGGACCAGCGGTGCGAAATAGGACTGGTGGGATGCCATCATGGCAAGGCCTGTGGGATGACCTGGCATATTTCATCACATTGGTGATGCCCGCAACGTCGAACGAGATGGAGGATAATCTAACCGAAGTTAGCATGGGGTGGATTGCAGAGTGCGTCCGATTGTCATTAATGAGAGCAGCAGGGAAATATGTATTGAATGCTTCAACGATGTCTACAGGGGACTCAATGCGTGAGCCATTAAATATGAGGAAGTTCGGAATAGTTGAGGATTTGGGCTGCCAGCGAGCTTTAAAAACGTGGGAAGACCTCCGAACTTGGTTAGGCGACCCAAGAGCTAGAATCTCCTGCCTTTTTAACGTTAGTTCTGACTCCACAAAACAATTTTGTTGCAACGGTTGACTTGCACTGAGAGCGGGAAGTCTCCCGTTTTATTGAGGATTTTTTGAGCCTTCAAAAGTTTCGTCTGGAGCCGACAAACCCCACTATGCCTCTTGGGTTTATGTTGAGTGGTCGGAGTGGACAGATGAATAATAGTAAAAAGAAGTTTTGCGTACAGGTCAT
The DNA here is from genome assembly GCA_008360955.1 of Fasciolopsis buskii. NCBI lineage: Eukaryota > Metazoa > Platyhelminthes > Trematoda > Plagiorchiida > Fasciolidae > Fasciolopsis > Fasciolopsis buskii. Next base: position 72,142 of record LUCM01009956.1, read on the forward strand.
CTGTCGCTCTCTGCGGGTCAGATGATATAAAGAAGTTGGACCAATCAAGGGTTCGCAGAGCGTCAGGGATTTCGTCCCAACGAGTCGACATATAGGAATAGACAGTACGGTGGGTACGCATGGGTGAGGAAGGTATGTTAAAGAGAAGGACGCCACACGTGACTATCTTGTGGTCACTCCCAGGGAAGGGTTTTAGCAGTGAAACCTTAACATTAGGAATGCCGTGCATAAAAACTAGGTCTAAGATATTCTGTAACCTTGTGAGCGTAGTCACATGCTGAGTCCATCCTTCAGCGTGGGTTTCAGAAACAAAGTTGAGTAGGTTAGATGGGGCGGATAAAGGGGAACAACAAATTTTAAGGGCACTGAAGTCACCTGTAATTAATTTACGGCTGGGGGGAGGCCAGAAAGATAAATGAAGGCTTGGGTGAGACGAGAAATATCAGAACTAATCGAGTTTGGTGGTCGGTAAACACATCCAATGTGGATTTGGAGCTCGGGTAATTGTGCCAGAAGCCAAATGGTGTCAGTAACAGGGGGTTAGTGGGGAGTGGGCTTTGGAAAATGCCAGAGAAAAAGCCGGTTAGCAATTATATGCATGAATTTTTGGGGATAGGTGTTACTTTTAGAATTCGCGGGAGTCAGGAGAGCAGTGCTTTCTAGCTGAGGCAATTGGGATAAGCGCTGGACAAGAGTGGGTTGGTAAAGGGGTCCCATGTTAAGTTGTGGCTCCATGGGCAAAATAAACTTATCAAACGTTTGCCAGGTAGCCTGGGAGGATCCAGGGGTAACTCGTGCAAAACTATGATGACACTGGTGGTTGTGGTGGGGAGTTGGGCTTGCAGCAGCAGGAAAGGGCATCGGAGTGGCGGAAATGCATCTAAATAGGGTTGAATGGTATGTGGATGGAAGTAAGGAGAATAAGCAGCAGGCCCTAAGTAAGGAAGGGCATTAGTATCATGATGGAATGTGGCAAATGTGTTGCCGAAGGATGGTGGAGGCATGCATACAGTGGGTCAATCAAATCGTGATTGTAGGTCGCGGTTGGTAGGCCTTCGTGAGTTTGTGGACCTTTCGGTTGGCTCACTCGAGTTGAGTTTGCCGAGGGTGCCAGACAGTTGAGGTGTACAAATAGGTTGACCCACTGGATTGACAGGATGGCTAATGAAGTGCGGGGTTTTGTGGTTAGCTGAATAGGTCACTGGTACGGCTTCTTGTGGAATTCAACTGATTTTGGCTGGATGCCATGCTGTTGTTTGACGGAAGGACGAGGAAGTTCCAGAGGGCGTATCTGGGAAGGGGTATATGCCAAGCGGTTAATATTAGCCTGAGAAGACATAAGTAAGACGGCAGTCATCCGCGTGGTTACATCGTGAATGCTCTTATCTTGGGGTACCAGATTTGGTAGATTAAGATGGGCACGTTTGCGGGGTGGCTGGAAGGGTGAAGGGGACTGAGTTTCATCTAGGTCTACCGGTATTGGCTGCGACCAAAGGAGACGATGCCGATGGATCAGCACCTTCGCAGCAGGTATACGCGGAGGTGGGGTGTCACTGCCCTCATTAGGTTTATTCTCAGACAGACTAGTAATAGATTTGTGGGGTGGAGAGTTTGGACAGGAAATTGAGCGGCGTAAGTAGGGGAGGGGTCGGTAATGCAAATTGCTTGAAGGTGTGGTTTTCGATGGGTTTTGTATTTTGGTCCCCGTAGTGGACACCGGGCACGGGATAGCAGGAGATGTGGGGCGATGGAGACTGTCATGGGGAGAAGGTGGCTTTGTTGAAACCTTGGCAGTAAGCTTGAGATTTGGCCCATTAGGAGAAATCTGAACTGGCAGCGCACTGGTCAGAATGGGAGCGCCCGATACAACTGAAGTCCCGCCAACTTGAGAAGCCGCGGTAAACTTTAGTGACCGTGATATATCTCTCTGGAACAGAGTTTTATCCGTAAAGATCTTGATACTTTTATAAGGCGTATGTTTAGCAATGTTCGCCTTGTTTGCTATAAACGCCTTGGCAACAAGTTCATCACGAAATTGAAAACAGCTAAATACCGTCGTTTTTCACTAACCTCTATTCTCATCTGCGGAATTCAGCAATAGACCAATGCTCCTGGTAACAGTTCTTCACACGAGTCCACCAGACATTAACCCATTTGACTCCGGTTCTCCTTTTCCAACGCCACCTTAATCTCTAGACCAAGCTGAATTTCTGAACGCAAAATTGCTCGAAACAAACCTCATGTGTTAGTATTACAAAGGCACAATTCCCATCTATTGTCGCCGCTTTCATTGCTTAATCGGTCTGT
>LUCM01009957.1:9147-26809 GCA_008360955.1 Fasciolopsis buskii
GAAAGATACCGTTGCTATTAATACCCTTTACAAAACCATGAAGATTACGGAGGGCAAAAGGCAGCTATAGTGAGGGGAATTTGGTCTCCAAAAAGGAGCACCATCCCGACCTTCGAGAGTATAGACCATTAGGTCTCCCTGTCTCCCATCGAATCCACAAACCCAGATTCGGGATCTTCATGCCCCAAACTCTCTCTGATATATGAAATAGATTTAGACACCGTGCACACCCCACGCAAAAATTGCAACTTGAACCTTTCGCATCAGGATGCAAGTCATCACTGCAGTCCTCAAAATTTCCTTCTTCAAAATCCCAGCATAACTTTGAAAATGATGCTGTCGTTATGGTACGGGCATCCAGCCTACCAACACTGTCCGCCAATCCTAAAACGGTCACAGTGCCCGTTCAATCCTGGCATACAGCCCATCCAGCATACCCCAAAAATACCATCAAAATGGATGCCGCTGACGCAAACGACCATCAAGAGGCCGAAATACACAGCACTCGATAAATAAATAGATAGAACTGGCTCAGTGACTAGTACTTTGACACTCAATAAGCCGATCCACTGTTGAACATCTAAGATATCAGGATGTAGAAGGCTGACCCAAGGCCCCCCGGTTATCACCCCACACCCTATAACAGCTGCCCAGTTTCCATTACATGGACAGCCATTTGGCCAAACTCTTATCAATCGGCAACCTTTCATGGATACCATCAGGCACTACCCCTTCCCGCTACATCCAGCAGAACCGCCATCTCCATCCGTACCAAACAACATGCGGTGCATTGAAATTTACTTCCAATCTGGCAGCCTTACGTGCTATGAGCAAAACTCACTGCCTACCGGCATCTTTCCTACACCGAACCAAGCCCCGTACTCCACAACACTATCCCGTTTATGTCATCCCCTTTTTCCCCTACCTACCCCACTCCCACCCTACCTTCCGTGCATACGTCCCGCTTTACCCACTCTCTGTACTCCAAAGCGGGTTGGGAAACGTGGCGATGAGGGAAACTTTCCCTGAGGCTGAATGTAGCGACCATGGATTGCATTACCCTGCCCTAAAAATATATCATCAACCCGAAGTCTTGGTCACTTCGCCTGACGGATCATCTACCGTCCACCCCAAATCGCTATGTTCTGAAACGACGCTCCCCCACTCAAATGGTGCAACACCCTCCAGCTTAAGAGAGACCAGAAGTGAGAGGCAGAAAAATTAAAAAATATATTTTTGAAGTAAAAATGATGTTTCCCCTCAAGACTTGCAGCGAATGAGGAACTGTGCTCTACCAACCATGGCAATAATCACTTTTTCGCTACTATTATTAAATGCTCGTTCGAAGCTAACAAAAAATCATCGTATCCGTCTTCTCATACCCCGCCAAATTTTGATTTCAAGCTAATCACTGAGACATGGCTGAATGATCATACCATAATTATTCCGGGTTATAAATCCTTCACGAAGAGCAGCCAAACCAATCTGGAGGTGTCAGCCTTGCCCATGTCAGAGAACCTACACCAACCACCTTGTGTTAGGATCCAAACACGAACACCATTCCGGATGTTGTTTGGGTTAGAGCCGAAATTGGAAACTAGGGCCTTCCGATTGGACGCGTCTAATTCCACCCTAGATCTCTTTAAAATGAGTTTTTGATGATGACCGAAAAGATGAATACTACTTCGGGCCCACCAGGTGCAAAGCTGATCACTGGGGGCTCTACTGCACCCGGAATATGCTGGTCCACGCTTTCTGCATCAATTTACTTACTCCCTTTCCTTAAAAGTATTCATCAAAATGGTTGGAACCACCATGTAGCCGACCCTACAGGGAACGGCCTGTTATTTACGATAGGCTTAACACGTTCAAACGTCTATTAAAGCTAATTTACCCCGGACGTGGTCATCTCCATGTTAGTTGCTCATCAACAGTGCCCCTACTAAACAGATGCCGCCCGCCAAACCTAAGGCCATGCTTCAGTGTGGGTTTGAATTGTTTACTTATTCTAGTCCGAAACTCTTCTTTTCTAACACAAGACGGAAGTGTCCACTGGCCTGTTATATTCTAACCTGCACAAGTGCCTCGACGAACTTACTCCGCCCCACACCTTAAGTGTACCGCGTGAAAGAATTCATTGCGAACGAGTAAACATTAATCTCGCTAAACTCCAGTGGGACTTTGATACAACCAGGGACTTTTGTTGTTTCTGTAAACAAATCGTCTCACCAAAGCACTAGAAGCCGTATTGGACCACAGAAACAAAAAGCAGGAGCTGCTTGCTTTGGATCATCCCAACCCAAACGCAACGCTGGCAAAACCGCTAAAATGCAGAGGTGCCCCGATCAAGTCCTCAGTCACTGAAGTCCCATATACCATTCGCAATGAAATTTATGTTAGCAACCCACATGAGATTGCACGTGCATTTAGTGATTTCTTTGCATCTGCTCTGGTAATTGATATAAATTCCGCTACTCCTTCCCTAGCTCCTTTGACTACAGAGTCGAACTCAACGATGGCATTTCTCCCAAAGGAAGTATCCCAACTATTGTCAAAGATTAAAACTGGGCTCCACTCTGGACCTGACTCACTACCCCCGGGCTGACTTCCCACTTAGTGGGAGAGACATCCCAATATTGTTGGCAGACATCAATTTGTCTATTCAATGCTGCACCTCTCCGTCGCAGCGGAAATCCTTTCTGATCATTCCGGTTCACAAGGGGCACAGGCTGTTACCTTGCCAATTACCGTCCAGTTAACCACGCCCCTATGGTTTTCAGAATTATGGAACGTTTGATAAAGGATAGTCTAGTTGCCTATCTTTTGAAACATGATCTTAATAACACTGGACAAATTGGCTTTCTTTGCAAAAAATCACGTGCCACTATCCTAACTGACTACTTGAATTACATTAGTAAGGCCGTGAACACCAGAAGTTCAGTTACAGTCATCTTTTTAGACGTGACAAATTCTCTTGACAGAGTCTCACCGTTGGTTGTTACATGAAATCAAATCTTATGGTATCCCCGCCCCAGTTCCATCGTGAATTCCATCGTATCCGTCATCTGGAAAGCAGATAGTTTAAGTAAATGGCTTTATATCCGGACGTAGATCAGTAAGCAGTGGTAAGTTCCGAAGGGGGCATTCTGGGACCCCTACTCTTTTTTGTCATATGTCGATGATGTCTTCGACTTTATCCGAAATGGCGTCCCTTTTCTGTTTTCCGCCGACATTAGAATCGTCCACACCTTTAACTCTAAAGCCTTAAAGTCCACTATAAGTAACATGTCGCAAGGTTTAGTGTCACTCAGTTTCTGAGCAACAGACTGGATAATGAAATTCTCTCCTGAAGAGAGCAGCGTCAGAGGGTTCGCGTGGGTTATACCCCAAGAGTACTCAAAATAGGTGACCAGATCACCCCTATTAACTGTCAGATTCGCGATCTAGGCCCAAATCATTTTTTACCGTAAACTTCTCGGAATATGCCCCGATGCAAGTTGCGAAAGCAAATCGATCAGTGGGTCTGCTCCACAAAACTATGAGCTTCAGAGAAAGCGAGGCGTACCTTTTTAGAGCCCACGTCAGGCCCATTCTGGGTTATTGCTCTCTAGCCTTTCCTAACATGAAGCAGTGCAACAGAGTGGCAATTAAACATGTCCAGCGTACCTTTGTCAAGCAGCCGATTGGCTGCTCTATAGGCCTAAATCACCTGGATCGCTGTCAGTCGCTAAAATCGGATCCCCTGTGACCCCGAAGTACAACAGCAAGTATAATAATCTTCAGTAATTTTTTTACAGGGAACGGCTGTAACTAAGCACCTTGTGTTGAAGGCCCACTCCAAAACTTCTTTTGAAATAGAGAGTTAATTAGGGGGAAGGCAGTATGTGCCACATGCTATAAAAGGAGTTGCAACGGGAAGTCGTAAAAACGTGGTAAGGGAGAATAGTGTGAATAAAAGGATTAGTAATCTGCATTTGAACAGGATGATGGCAACTTGCACTACATAGTAGTTTCTAGTGGAATACGAGATGAATTAATGGAGGAGCCGCAGCAGTTGTTCCAAACATCGGCACACTTGCCAAATGTGCTTTGTTAGGACAGGAGCAAGTTGAAAACTGGAGGGGTCGGTAGTGAAGCCAAATTGGCTGTTCCAATGAGCCTATTCTCCAGATCGTCTCACAACATTCGAATGCTTATGCACCGAACAAAAGTAGTGTGGGATTTCCCCTTTCGCACGGTCAGGTCTGGGCTGGTAAGCTTGCCGCCGTCATCCAGGCTTTTGCATGTACGGACTAAAGAGAGCCAAAGTGGAGATAAGCAAACATATGAAGGATGTTGGCTTATACCTTAGAACACAGACCGGTACGTATGAATCCACCATCTACAACGCCTTACATTTTCTCCATTAACGAGTGTTGCTTGAAAATTGCCAATTTTGACTAGTTTGTTGCGCAAGCGAATCAGGTCCCCTGTGTGACGTGGACAAAATGTTTAGGTAGAACTAGGCTTGGTACTCAGGGGACAAACAATTTACCGGGCCTGAATAAGCAAGGGAGGTAGATCACCCCAGATGGTAGGTGGACAAACACTAAAAATAATTGCCTGCCGTATGTTTCCTCTGATGAAGTGTCTGCGAAGACGAAAAGTGTTCGATTAATAAACCGCGTGTGGGTGCGAGATCTCTTGTGTTGTCAGAGCAGATAAATGGTAGAGGAATACATGAGAGAAAAGATTGAGCACCAGAAGACCAATAACCACCCCCACCCTAACGGAAAAATATTACCATGCGATATAAAATAGTCTGACGCTAGAATATCCTAGCAAATCCTAAAGCTGCGCTATCTCGCGGTATCATAAGATTAAGGTTATGCTCTGCTCCGAAGTCTAATATTTATAGAGACCTTACAGTATACAATGATGGAAATCCTAAATCAATACCGCACTCCCTGATCTCTAAGAGATGGGCGTCGTACATAGGAAGAAGGTAGGTAAAGCGTATGACAATACGCGGACAATCACATTGCGCCGGTTCGTTCTTAGAAGGCGATATGTTAGACGAATGATGCGAAGTAACTGTTGGATTAATGAATTCCCAAAGAATAATATTTAACAAATAAAAGGGTGCCTTAATGGTTGTGTTTTGCGCAGTCTTGCATACCCGCACAAAAATGCACTGGACGACGAGTGTAGTGCTTCTCTAAGGTAGAGCGGTTATTGATTTATTGACTAACGAGCATTAGAATGCACGTTAGTGCTTATAGTAGACTATTAAAAAATAACGAGTTTGCTTTTGTACCTCAAGTCATAGAGGTTCGAGATCTCTTATAACACATGTTTGACGAAATGTCTACTAGGCGCCATTCTCAATGCCACGTGAATGCTTTTTCGAATCTAAAAATTTGCCGCACGCACCACTGCCGGAGAAGATTAAGGGAAAGCTCTCTAGAATGGGTTAGACAATGTGGTTTTGACAGAGCTGAAAGTATCCCATCCATCGGTTCAGCTTTGTCGTCCTACTTTAGCTACCCCAGCGCTTCATTTGGTTTTCGCACTTGATAAGTCGCGTTTGTCGAATAAGTTGAAGCGCAGCAAGTATTTTGGTCCTTCAGCCACGAGACCTGGTTGCAACGGGTGATTATTCGATATCAAGTTTTAAGCCTCCCGCTAGATAATGTGCATGTGTACCAAGCAGCGTGGCTTTTTTCGGCTGAAAACTTCAACATTCGTTAGTTGGCCAAAGTGTTGAGGGATTTCACTTCTTGGTTATTTCGGCGACAACAGGGCCTAGAGGATCAGGCCAAAGGGTGCAAACGATTTCGAAATCAACTCGGCAAACAACCGGATAAACTAAGAATACATTTCTAACAATTTTGAAGACATCATTTCATGAATACGGCAGAGGATCTAGTATGCTGCTTTGGATTACGTCACTAGTTATTGGCCTGAGGTAGGAGGTGAAGCAATTTAGTGACTCCAATTGATTTCTGGACGAAAGATATAACGTGAACCGCGAGAGTGCGGCGTCGGCAAATACCATACGAATTTAACCTTATCTTATAACCACTATGGGAAATCTTTCATTCAAACGGCTTTGGTCCATATCCAAGTAAGACTAGCCACACCAAATTTCCGGCCTAAGCAGCTGCTGTGTCTGCGCTTGGTAATCAGCCATACACATAACGTAAGGTTTTCTTCTTGCGAGAAGAAATATCAATGTGATCCTGTGACCATGTTGGGTCCATGAGCGCTACCGCATGCAGCTTTTCATGATCAAACAGATCTCAAATCAATGGAGAAATCTGGATTGGGGCCAGTTTTATAACTGCTGGGTCCAAGTCGTTCCTCCTCCATTCCTTAACCAATTAATGATGAACGGTGTCAACGCTGCCGGAACACCCCCCGAAAGCACCGCACTGGGAAACAGACCGCAGCTTCTGACATCATGTCTGCCAACACGTTAATTCGAAGTCTTCAAACCAGTGTGAGGATGTTGGAGCCCCCCCCCCTCAACGAGTCTGGTCCCAAAGTGTGTAGTGATTTTTGTTTTCCAGCAGCCAAGCGGGTTATTCAACGTTCTATAAAGAAAGAAACTGTTGAGAGCGTTTTCCAGAAGGTCACAGGGCGATGTTAGATCGCGAGGTTTAGAAAGGCTAAATATACAGTTGTTAAGGATGACGCAAATTTCTGCCAAATGCCTCAGCGATTTCCCGAGGGTTGTCGAGATAGGTGTTCTATTAAGTGAGTGGATGCGCGGTGGGATTCGAAGACCGAGTGTGGTTTGCCCTCGATTTACTAAGTTTTGTGCCCCGCCTTGTGGGTTGGGCTGGTTACGAGCATGTATATCTTTCATTTTACTGCGGGAGTCTATTCTCGTTTCTTATTGTTTTGGCAGACGATTGAGTCACGGAGAAAAGAAAAGTCCTTGGTTCCAGGAAAGAATTATTGCAGTTCGGCGAATTCGCAGCTTAGTCGGTCATGGCTGTTCCTTTTGATGGTCATCGAGTGAGTCTGTGCTGGTGTGATACCGCCACGGTTATTCTTGCCGCACTCAGAATGCTTGTCAATTTGCCTCACCCTCACTTAATAGTAAGAAGGAGTCCCAATTACAGCTGCGGAGCAGAAGGGCCAAGAAAAACTCAGCTTGCCCTAAAATAGGGCTGGCGGATCGGAGGTGGGATGGTGTTTTGGAAATGTAGTGTGAAAGTTGGACTGACGGGCAGGTGCGCATCCGCGGAAACTGCCCTGCAATGTATAACAAGGACAACGGGGGGGCGTCCGGAACAAGTAAAACAATTAACTCTAAGAATTTTGATTACTTGTTGGGTCGGTTACTTACCGTATCCATCATCCTTGCTGAATATTAGCAAAAATACTGAGGAAGGAGTTAGGCAACGTAAAGACCGGCCAGTAAGACGTGCTTGGAGTACTGAAGTCCCGCGCCACAACTTTGGGACATGACATGGTGGAAGATTAGGTAACTGCGTCATTTAGCAGTACAAATTTGTTGCGACAGGGCCTTGTGGGTGATACACGCAACACTTCAGGATGTCTTTGCTACCGCCGTCAGCCCTAAGCCATATGGCACCTTGAATACAGTTAAACTGAGGGTCTTGGAAGGATAGGGATAGCATTGAATTTCGGACATACACGAGACGGCCCACGCTGATATGGGCAATATTTTCCGAATGAAAGATATTGACGGATGGCAATTACATCATCCGGAGTGTAACCATTAATCAAAGGAAGGTGCAAACAGACGAATAGGCCGCATTTTCCGCAGTAGAAAACGAGCATTTAGTAGAAATAGCGACAATCGGGAACGATTATTTAACCTTCACTCCATTTTCCGACTGATTATGCTTCGCTCTTGTGATCTCCCTTATTTGGGATGGCGGTGCATCGGTTGAATGATGGGGTGTGGGCCCAGGGCAGAGTGATGATACATCGGTAAATAATGGACCAGGAAATGCAATACATCGCCATTAGATTCAGCCTCAGCGGAATCTGCCGTCGTCGGCAACAGTGGAGGCAATAAGTTTCCTGATTGGCTGTCTCGTGTAGTAGAGTGTAACGCAGTGGTGCTGAAATTTATGCAAGCTGGCGTTGCGGTGGTTGTAATGGGGAGTTTTGGTGAGGCCCATAACATGAATCTACAGGTGGAGGGACAGCAGTTATGAGGAATATCGCCGTTACCGAGAGTGAAGCAACTTATGGGAGGGAGCGACGGGAAACTTTTAGGGGCGCAGCGCTCACTGGCAAGGAGAATTGTGGAATGGTTGGTGCACCACGAATAGCTAGAAGCCCATGAGGAGTGGTCGCACAACAAACAAATTAGTTGGGTCAGAATCTGCCGGAATAAATAATTGGCTTCGTTTCACTTCCCCTCCAGCACTTAGTGAATGGAGATGGCTAGTCCTCGTAGGCAGTGAGAATACTCGTATACCGGTGGCAGTTATGAGTTGGGAGGTGGCATTTAGTAGGACGACTCAAAGTGGATCGCGAGAAGCCGGTGGTTGGAGGATTACTTAAATATCCTGGCGGAGGGACTGTGTAGCGATAAGTTTCCGAAGATGGATCTTGAGGTCGGTAGTTTAGGACAGTGTTGGTGTTTAGTTTTGTAATAACGATTGAAGACCAACGGATAGATGTCGTCTGCTAGAGAGGAAACGCCCTTAAGACTGTGATTAGAAGGATTCCCTTTGGCCGTTGAGTGAAAGGCATTTTTTGGCGATAATTTTGTCTGAGGGAGCTCAACAATGTTCACTCTTGGAAATTTCGTGTTTGACGAGACTGGCTCGTTAGAGATGACGGAGTGCTCTCAAGGGATAAATTATGGGCTCCTCCTTAATCAAGTTTGAGGCAAAGTTTGGCTTCTTGCCCTTAGTGGGCCGGAGTTAATGAATTTCGACAAATCCCAAATCTTTTACATTAACCAAGAGCAGTCTTTCGCGTAAAACAGTTTATTTGGTCGATACAAGCATATTTAGGTTTCGCCTTATACGGCAATTTTCTTTACTGAACCTGAACGAGTAGGATGGAAAGAAAGTTACAAGTTGTGTGAATACTTTCGAAGCGCAGTGATTTTGCGCACCACGGTCATAAGACAAAGGTGTTTGGGCCCGCTATGCTGACCGCTACGAAACTTTAGTTTACAAGGGGTAGAAAAGTTGATGTAATTAGAGTCAGCTGCCGCATGGTCCCTTGGAATAAGAGGAAAAGTTCCCCAGACTGAAGAGCTAATTTTGTCTCTCATCAGTCCTCAGTGGATTCGGGATGAGTACTTTAGTGGGAAACTCGTATGCGGTTGGCTTCTCGGAAGGCACAAAACTGAATAAAACATCTCGTCAAATGCTCTGCTTGAATTGTTCTTCCGCATCAAGATCAACAGCAGTGACATTTACAGTAAATGAAAAGTCAATATTACTGATGCGTCCAGTTATTTTCTAGATTGGTGGGACCATTTAACGGGGCAAATTCCTGAGTTGAATTGACGGAGGGCAGTTGGAATTGCGGGTGAGGAGCAGCGTATGCTGGTAAGATTAAATTCGCCTGATGTTATTTGGGCATTCAGAGGATGAACTGGTACAAAATATAGAACCAGTGATAGAGTCCATATATTTCAAGTTTCTTCTAAATGGGTTGCAGGTAAGGGCAACATTTGTTTTCTGGCTTCCAAGTGAGGGTGCGAACTTTGTGATATCAGATTCGTCGTAAAGTGGGGGTTTACCGATTTTGGGCATGAAAATCGATTTACATTCGTAGTTTGGGGGCTCTGAGCTATGTCTGCGTTAACTGGTTTGGGAAGACCTCGCCATCACTATTGACAACGGTGATCAACGTGAGAAGGTCCCGCCAGTGAAGTTTGGTTCGCTTAAGTGCCTTAGGACTAGGGAAGATTAGGAGAGATCTCAAAGAGCAAACTGTCTGCCCAAGAACCCGGGTTGACGGACGGAAGAGTGCGAGTCGGCATGTGTTCTAAAGTAAGATGTCCTTCGTGGCTACTTTTTTCTATCTTAGTAAAAATAGAGAGTATGCAAGAATTTTCTCATAAAAGGTGGTAGAAACTGATGGTGTACGACATAGGCCAGTGTAAATTATTGTGGAATTAGTGCGAAACAGAGTCCTGAATGTTGAAGGATGTTGCAGTGTAGCATATTGAAACCAGGTGATAGGATGTCAATTTCTTTGTGTCAGCCGCGCACAAGTTTATATGGCAAGGGGGGACAGTTCTCACAAATTTGGCCGGCTTTAGGCCAAAGTCAATTATGGAAGCCGAAGAGATGTAACGGTCGTTTTGGATAGGGGTGCACGACTTCTAATAGCTAAACAAAGTGTGCCCAAACATGGATACCGGGGAGATCACTAAGGTTGTCTGTATTGCAGTTACAGGGACTGTGTGAGATAAACCCATCAACAGAAGAGTGGGGTAGTCAGCCGCCGGGTCGTGGACGGAAACCTCCGGCCCGAGTAGGAGTGAGTGGACCGTCATGGTGGCAACCAACGGTGGTGAGGATGAGGTGAAAAACAGATCTAATTAGGACATAATGGACCCGTGGTTGAAGGTTTGCCGCATTTCCTCATTAAAACAAAGCTGCGATGCTGGGCTCTCTATGGAACTGCTTTCGTTGATATGGGTTGGCTTTTATTTGGATGCTGCTGTTGCAGAAAGGAGTGGAGGGAGGCGTCTGAGAGTAAGACATAGAGGTCAGGAGCACTAAAATACTGGCCTGACAAGGTTGTGTCTTGTCCGAAAAATAATCGCCCTTAAGAAATTGAGTATGTGCCCTAAGCATATAAGTTGAGGCCAAGGTAGATGCAAAATTACTACGGGTGTCTCGAGCATGCGAGCGTGAATGGTAAGGAGGTAGCTTAAAGACGGCTTTGGTAGGGAAGAACTTGAGGTCTTGCGTATAGTGGGAATGTTTTTGGGGTGATGTATGGCCAAAATTTTCAAGAATAGTTCCGTCAATTTGCCGACCAAGGCATTTAAAAAACGGAGCAGTCTTTTGCATGAAGGATAGCAGATTCCTCCCTTAAATTTGAGGAAGCGGAAGGTGACCCTGCAGAGGTAGCTCTGGAGCCGCTTATTTGAACATTATACAGGATTTTTGATGAATCTGGAAAGTGTTGAAGCCCTACGGGCTTAGGAAGGAAATGGTCGACGTTTAAAACGTTTGGCGTGTTACCTGGCTAGCAGGAGTCCTATATTTTTAATTAAACAGGGACTTTGGATGAACTGTGGGTCCCAAGTGGGATGTGTCAATCGTCAGGGAAAATGCGTTTTACTCCGCTGTGTAGATCATTTTGCCAGCGGACTATCACCGGCATGTTTCGTTACTGCAGATGACGTAAAAATTATAGAGGGAAACAGAACCGATGCGCCTCCGGTATGTCATAACTAATGGCGTGAGCACTGAAGTGGGATATTCCGGTTGCTGCAAACAGCAGCCACCTGCAGGCGAATGCCAATTACCTTGACCGTGAATCAGATGACAGCCTGGTCCGTTGTAGGAATTTCCAAAAACTCCGGCACAGGCTAGGGCCTGGCAGTCCGCATCAAGGTGCCCATCTTAGAAACATTACACAGTTTGACCGCTGGTTTTACTTATGATAAGGTTTACACAACCAAATTTTCTGCGGGAATACGGCATTCAATTTAGCTATCTTTGCCCCAACTTATCAAAAATATCCTACTGAAGAAGTTCTGTTTAAGAATAGATTGAAAACCACAATTATGAAGTCACTAAATATTTTCGCTACAAGCCACGGAAGCGGATTTCTAAGCAATCAGAATCGATGCATAACTGATGCATCAAACAACTAAATCTGGAGGTATCAGCCGCATCAACTTTGCACATAGTCCAGCAGCACAGAGAAATTTGATGTCCAGTCTGAGAAGCGATTTTAAATGGAGCCTGTGATCAGCTTGAGGGCTCCCACAGATGAATCAATCGAAATTAAACCACGTTTTGTGGTTTCATGAGGTAGAATTTCATGCATGTGACAATACAACTCATCGGCTGTGATTCCCTCCTACCGCACACATTCAAGGGAACGAACTGGGAGTTTTAGGGTTTTCCCTGCTGTATCATGAGTCTGGTGTAAGTGGCTCCAAATTTCGACAGCTACACCTGCATATGCGTTTCTGGCGGAGGTGGTATGCTTGAGCTTTGGAGTTGTTACCTGTCACTCCAACGGAACATTCCAATCCTTGAGGCAAGTCAAATATTCGCCGACTCTCCATGAAATTTACCCCTGCTTGAATCACCCAACACCTCCGGGGGATTCTTTGTAGCGCTGGTTTACACCAGTTCGTAGTACCGTTAAACAATCGGACATGAGATGCCCTGCTTTTTGATATGTTTATTGGGCGGTTCCCAGCCACAAATATGTGTGATCACTGCAAAGGTTCATCCAAGCACAGTCCCCAACCAAAACTTCAAGGACGACGCTTGTAGAGCTGTTAGACCGCATCCCATTTCCTGCGTCTTCTCCTTTGCCGATGTTCCTAGTTCCCGGGAAATCTCTCTCTGTGAAACACATTCAGGGTCTATTCGAAATCGTATCCTACCCATGGGATGATCGTCAAACGCAATGTCCTCAAAATGTGCGTTGGTATGTTACCCTGGAACAAAAATCAGTGCTGTAGACTTCAGAAAATTCCACCAAGAAGAATAGAGATTATTTCACGGTAAGCATCAAACACTGCTTACCGGGCGTGCATTAACCTTGGTCACACATCAAAGTAATTCTTTTGGTCTACAGTTTATATTGTTTGACAGGCAGTTAGGCCCCTTGAGCTTGCGAAAACAAAAATCTAAAGAATGACTGGTTTGTGTAACCACTCTGTGACTTTTGACATCTGGACGCTGCGTCAGTCGAGTTAGCCCTTCCGACTGGGCGCGCTTGCTGGCCAGGAACGGATACCCATGGATTCTTGGCACACAGGGTTCAGGAAATTTGCAAGCCATTGCTATTTGCCCCAGATGTGATACAAAATGACCCCTCAGTCGTTCCAGAATGTCATTCTAACGAAACAACTCGATTTTATCCTTCGTTGATTGGGTCAAATGTACTGTAAGCAGAACTGTCGATGATTCCAAGCGAGACACGTTGGCTGAGCTCAAAAGTACTACCAAGGGACCGACAAACAGCAACACCTGGGTAAGCTTGGTTATAAATCATACAAACCGCAACTATCCTACCGTATCATGGCAAACACAGAAAGCTTCACCGAACAAAAATAAAGTGCGGCTTATAACTCCACAGCCACCTTTGCAGTATGCCACATTGCTGTGCACAATTGTTGGATCTGGTGGCAGAAAGACCTAAATTCCTGGAAGTTTTGGGTGTTGGAGTCTTGAATTTTACGCGAGTTTGAGGCAAATAAACCCTTATGCCCCGGATCTGTGAGTGTACCTTTGAGTCTCGAGGGAACAGCATCGAGCTGAAACGAAAGCAACCGAGAACCGATAGAACACATGTTGTGGCATTGTGGTGGGCCAGAATAGTGAATCTCAAACCAGATAGGCGGCCCTGCACTACGTTGGGGGAAACAATTGTTCTAGTCGTGAAATAATTCACAACATGTTATCACTGCGCATCTCGCCATTAAGAAACCATGGAGGCATTGTACAGTTGTTTCATTCTTGTAAGTAATCCTGCTCAATGCATATGCACCGTTGCACGGTTTGGGACGAAGCCCGTATTTTGCTTAGGCTACCTGCAGAGAAATCCCCTATCAGGCGGTACGCAAAATCTGTTCACACCTGACACCCAGTCAGGATATCAGGAACGGTTAGCATAACGAAGATGCATTGTTCGTCAGGGAGTAAGTGGTGTTATGAAGGGCCTACAGTACCGCTTGAACACAGATTTTAGAGCAAAGGATTCTACCGGGCGCTTTCATACAATTTGTTTAAGACGCTGGTAAAATTATTTGGACGACAGTTGGGGAAATGATGACTACCTTTCTTAGAAACACATGCACTGACAGCTTCCCCCAGCATTAAAAATGTTCCCACTGTCGAAACTTAGGTAGGATAGGGAAGTGTAAGAAGCAGCCGTTGAATCGCTGGTGTTTTAATAGACACTGCGATGAGTTAACTCTGGGCCCTTGGGATAAAGTAGATTCAGTCTTTCAACGCCTCATGAAACTGCACAAACGGTCACATACGTTTGACTCAATGTAATTGCCGCTGTTCAGTGCAAAGGCGGGGATGGGTAGTTATCGATAGTTATCGGTCGGAGCTAAAATAGCCGGATAAGTGCAAGTTAAAATCGTCTGCAACAATGGAAGGGTACCCTAAATATCTTTAAGAGCCAGCAGAGGTTTGTGGCCTACCTTTTATGCGTCGCATACATCGAAAGAAAGATGCTTTGTTTGACAGTGGTCGACTGAGTACGGCCTATTGCATATTCGTTCAACATTGCCCTACCATTGACTCACATGGTTTAGGGATAGTTCGAATTTTTTCCTCTTCCTGCGCACGGTCTGTTAGTCGGTGCATACCGGACAGGCGATACCGTTTCCTAAGAAGTGCCAAATGTTTCCGGTGAAGATGTTTCGCCTCTGACATGAGGTTCGGGTCTTAGGGACAGACTGGTTTCCCGCTCTTATAGTGAGCTTTGCGGGCTTTTCAGCCATGGATTTCGTGTTCAGTGATATGTGCTTCGAAATGAAGAAGGACATGGAGGGTCAAGGTTATTTCTTTTAAGAGAACAAGCTTTTCTTTATTCTGGTGAAGTGGTTAGCCGTGTGACGATGAAATCAAATTTTAGAAGCAGGTTTCCCCTTTTGATAAGTGGAATCAGAGGTCTAATCAAGTCGATCTCCCTGTTCCCATTGGTGATAATCAGGTCGAGGAGGAGAGACAACCCTCTTAGGCGACGTCTGGTCTGGTCCTTTGTGGCTTTCATCAAGAAAGTATGGAAGGTAGCATGTGTAAGCGATTTTTCGAATTGCACTGATTCTTGATTAGTCAGTGCCTGGTGGATTGAAGTCTACTGTAGTTAGAGGGCGGCTGAAATGAGTGGTGTTTTTCAGGAGCTCAGAACTGTTGCCAGGTCTCTGCCGCGTGGGGCTTTGCAGGCTGAAGAGTGCTAGACAAGGCCTAGCACCAGCTTTGTGGGTCTTGACAGGGAGAAGACTGATCATAAGCAACTGACAGTGGTTGAATCAAGCAAATCGGTTATCGCTGAAGTAGGGAGGAGCTTTCGTGTTAAATGGTTACACTAGCGGCTCGTATCTGGCAGAATATTTTCTGGTATTGGTGTACCTCGGGATATGGATCTCCAATCCATGACGGCCTAGAATTGACCAGGATTCTGTGGAGGCCGCGATCTGGAGTATAGTGTCGAAAATATCCCTGGGCCTTTGACGGTTTGCTAAGAAGACTGACGCAGTGTTTTAATAGGCACCTGAACACATGCTCGAGGGTTGGTGCAGTATCTTCGCTGTCATTTGGTTTGTTGGCAGAATGAGAGGAAATTCAAGGGACCTGGATCAGTTGGCAGTATTGGGTAAGGTGTTAGGTGTGAGAAGTAAGGGTGATGCTGGGCTCAGGTGAGGGAGTGGTGTGAAAGGTGGCTGTATCCTACCTCTTTGGTGGCAGCGGCCCAGGACGATCCTACTGACCTCTGAAGAGAAAAAGGCCTCTTGGGATTTTTACCCTAACTTGCTTGCGAGCCACCACAAAGCTTCATTTCTTTGGAGCCATTTTACCCAAGGTAGCCTTGAAACGGTTGCAGCATTCCCTTGTGGTTTATAGTTGACACGTTTCTTCAAAGACAATGTAGTATAGACTTTTCTGATGTCAAACGTTGCTCCTTGAAAGTCACGTACGCTTAGCTTGTTCTACTTTTGTTTTGGCGTTTTTTCGTTGAGCTTGCTACCGCTCCGCAGCCGGAAACACAAGATTTAGCGGCTGTCTACTGCTTTTCGGATATGCTTTCATCCAAACTCGCAAGTACAATTGGTGGGTGTTGCGGAGCTATAGTTTTATCATCATCGATCCTAGGATTATGAGTACCGTTAGAAAGAGCCTTCTGTCTACTTGTGTCAGGACATGCGCTCCAGCATCCACGACGAGACTGTGACAAAGTTCTTAACGTCAAGCACATACTGTTCTAAAGGAATTCTCGGCGACGGTTACAGTTCCGAAGTGTTTTGATAAAAGTACCCGCGTAGCAGTTTTTTCTGTGAAAATGCCAACATAATCCTTGACTCCTGTCCCGGCCGCATAAGTCCAGTGACCTTTCTTGTAAGTTCCATTGTCTCTCTGCCTACAATCTTTCGTATACTTTCGTCCCGCAAATTGTCTGATGCGACCTTGAAGGTTTCGGCAATGGATTATCTAGCTCTGTTTCGAAGCCCAAAAACTCGTGATTAGCCCATCTTATTGTAGGTTATGTTCAGGAGAACACAGAAACTGCATCTTTATGACTAAATTTTTGTTTTACGACTTCCACTGCGCCATCTGTGTGTAAGTTTCATCTTGCCTTGCGCAATACTCTCGAATTTCGAGAAATATACCCATTATTATTATCATTATAACCATCGCGGATAACACAACTGAGACTTTTCCCGGATACTATCCTATACCCTCGTCTGCCAACCCTAAGATCTCACCGTACCCTACGCGGACTCATTCTCTGGGGCAGCACAGTGGACCAAACACCGTCTACCCGGATATGTCAAAATAATCTTCATTACCACTATCTGGACATTGCCTTTAGCTTCCTCTGTTCACCCTCTACTCTGATCAGCGATTCATCCAATCTTCCTCACCTTATAATGTTCTTATGGAACCACCTAGTTCAGTTCGTGCAAAACTATCCTTAGTATTCCACCCAAACCTGGTTCTATAGATCTCAGGCCCTTCGGTGTCTGGTAGAGTTTCTGGCAACACCCGCACAGCATCTGCTCTTGGTTCCCCGCACTAGCGCCACTTGGGCGCCAGCTAACAATAGACTAAGCTCCTTATGTCGGATCCAACTTCAGTCGTGTCTGCGCCCCTCGTGCCAATACACCGCCACAGCGCCCTCGACCGCCGTCGCGGAAGAAGCTTAGCAAGACTGCACTCCGACACACAGACATTACTCACAATGGTTCCGATGTCAGTGTACTGCGCTTCCCAGTGTCGGCCACATGTTCCTCGCAACGGGTACGGGAGCCTTATCAGAATCACAATATTGACAGTCAGGTATAGTTGAGCGCACCCAATTTTGCACTACTGTATGCAGCTTGCACCTTGGTGACATCATTACAACCTCCATAACATAACCTCCAAACATAAATTCCCCCAAACTAACCGGCATAGCTGGGAGCTTGGTACCCAAACCGATCTTTGCGGCCCCGCCACAGCCACAGGCAAGTGTTGGCCTAGACAGCTCATCACCGTCTCCCTTAACAAAACCCTCTCGGAAACGCCCGCGTATAAACACCTCACCTGTAACTTTCTCCGTAGGCCTCAATAGCCTCTCCTCTCCCCGAGCAGCAAAAATGTCTGGAGCCAACCAAAACTCGCTCGCTCATCCAGATCCTTAAAACAATAGTAACTGATGGTAGACCTAATTATGACGACCATCAGCAAGCAACGCACTACTCCCCAGTGAAACAACACTGGCGTTACTAGCCCAGCGAATAAACCACTGCGACCAC
>LUCM01009958.1:8323-47724 GCA_008360955.1 Fasciolopsis buskii
GATTATCCTGCGCGACGACCGATGCAGTATGGAATTATTTGTAGGCGTGTAACTCATGGGGAATAATGGACCGGCGCTGCTTGGGAGTCCAGCCGCTAAGCAGAAGAACGATTAGGGCTCTCAACCAAAGCCTTTGGTTCTGACAAGAACCTGACTGCAAGGTAGCGGGGAATAGCTGAGTGGGCGCTTGGATCGATTATTCTTCCACTCGTTTTTACGACTGACCTGCTAACTCAGATCAACCCCCGACTAGGAGAACCAGGAGACTACTTCGTCAGACTTCTATCCATTGACCTTCCAGGCATGATTGGATCTTCGGCTTGAGATAAGCCATCCTGTATAGCACGTTGGATCATATAGGCACGCAATCCGTCACACCACTTCAAGGTATACTCTCATTGTGACAGACCTGTCCAACGCATGTCCACAAATCCTATTCCTCACTATACAGTGTTCTTCGAGGCGGATTGGGGTGGTCATTTTAGGCTGGTTCGAAAAGATATGAATGCCTCAGCCAACGAACTGTCTCGATTAGGTTGATTTTGGCTATGGTGTTGGGGTCCACGAAGCCCCCCAGGTACAATAGTCGAATACATTAGACAAAGTGAGTAAATGCTATAGTGAGTGACGTCATTGCTTTCCGAATGTTATCTCTAATATATGTTTGTTCCGAATCACGACATTGTCATTTTTCTTAGACGACTGTTCAGTGCAATGAAACAACTAATTTCAGTCCAAGTTAAATGATTCTATGAGGTGAGCTAACTGAACATTTTTGTTGCTGCTGATCATGTTATCGGATCAACTGAGGTTTGTGCCTCTTCGTTCTCCATTGCTCCTGATGACGTTTACATTATAACGGTTGTCGCAAATTCCATATAACAATGTTAATCTGTGGAGAGATTTGATCGACGGACACAGGTCCCGATTGTCTTAAAACACCCGTCGTGTGTTTGCTTCTGGTTTACTAGAATAGTTTCCTCCTAATAATAAGTTATTTTTTTGACATTTTGGCTTGTGTTAATCGCAATACAGCTAATAATCCTTAGAAACTCATTAAGATGTGGCTGCTATATCGATATTTTGATACCCATGGAGTAACAGACGCTCAGCTCAAGTTTGAATTCCATTAAAGACGTCCGTAGCCTGTTGTCTGACCGTGCATTTGTCTCTGGTTGGCTATTGGTCACATCCATCGAATCAATGTCTATCTTCAGCAATAAAATTTGGGTGCTCAAAGCTGCAACCGTTCATGCTATCGCTGCAAGTACTTGTGAACGGCACGTTGCAGTAATCAACAAAAGGACCATCGTTGATCTTGACCAGGTCGCCTTCTTGATGTTGGTGCTTTTGTTGTTTTTTGATACTCTACCCATCCATGCGACAAGGACTGGTGCAGTTTCGACCCAACCAGTGGATGTACTGAGGCTTTGTCAGATTCAACAAGAACAGGACAAGAAGAGTGAAATTTTTCATAATAGCAGTAGTATGGTCACTTGAACAGAAGACAAATTGGAGCAAATCAATCAGTTGGTCCATCACAACTATTGTTTGTTTGTTTATTGTTGATTGTTACATCTGCCGAATGAGTGCGGATTTACACAGTGGCTTGTTAGTCGCAATTGGTTCACACGCAGGAGCCTGGTATGAGGAGACTGAGAATAGTAGACGAGAGACAAGGACATATTTGGAGTTAACCTGACGTCTTCGAGGCCGGGTACAACCATCTGGCATAAAATGAGACAGAAATAAACGAAAACGTGCGTGAGATAGCGAGTGTACTATGGTTTTCAGGGAAAACATCCTGTACTGAGATTAGTTTATGGGATTGCCAATGTGGAGCTCCGGGGCGGTTACACTCCGACTGTGGTAGAAGCTTCGAGGGAAGTACCATGCATGAGCTTTGCAAGCTTCTACGAACCGACAAAACGAGGATAAGAGCATATTATCCTGGGCGAAACGAAATAATAAAGCGCACGAGGGGCTGCTCAAGGGGTTCATCGAAGAAACCCAGCATTTGAACCAGGCATTGAAACAATGCCTCATCACCTAGAATTCCTCGATATACCGGTCCACGGGACAAATGTCACACATGTGGACCGGTACAGAGATGTGAATACTGTATGACTTGCGAACGTTGCCGCAACCACCAGCTGACTGCGCAATAGACGTCAATGAGACGCTTTTCGATGTGCATTAGTTAGGGAAAAACGATCTAGACGATGGCCAGTGGAAGCAAAAAAGCCCACGAGAACCACTGGAAGTAGGTGACAAGCTACTCTTACACATCTGAGCGTTACCCCCATGCATACCGTCCAAATTATACAAACGATGGAAAGGACCATTTGTGATAGAAAGAATTCTACTCGAAGCAGTGGACTTTTGACAGAACTAATGCTAACGTCTTCATTCAGTTACTCGATCTTAATGTTTTCTTTTAAATTGCCAACTCAGTTACCGGTATCAATGTGAATTCGTTTTCACATCGGTATCCAAAGCGAATAATATCATCTAGTGGCAAGAAAGATTTTATCGACAATTCATTCTTTATCACGCATTCGAGCCAAAATAAATGTGTGTCAAAAGATTGGCCTAAAGTCGTCATTTTTAAATCACAATTTAATTATTATCTTCTTTAACTGCCTATACATTGCCGTCCGAATGTTGTCTACCAACTTTTGAACTTGGGGCTGCTAGTAACGTCCGGAAATGGACTAACTGTTGGAATGTGATACAGCTTGTCTTCAAAACTTGATGCACTGAGACATTTGCTGTCAATACTTCAGCGTCTCTCAGGTATAAGGTAATTGGCTTACCTTGACTCGGCGCCGTCAAACTCATTTGTCACAGTCAATTTTTGGTGAACATGCAGCTGAAAAACAAAACAATTGTTATTCTTCAACTACGGAAAGAATTTATTAGTAGTAGGTGGTCTGCTAAATTTCTCGATAACAGCGACCTCTTTAAACGGGTTCGACATGTGAAAAACGGATTAAATTAAATGGAAATGGGCTAAATCCTGGTCTACTCTCTTACTGGCAGGACATTTGTGGTCTACCGGTAAAGAATTTTCCTAGAGAACTCAATCGCAAACAGAATTGGAGAGAATTTTCTAGTTTTATTTCGCTTACTGAATGTTTTGGTAATACTGGTCCAGACAACGGGTTGGGTCACCAAATATTCTAAATTGGGGGGGGGGATGAGAGAGAGCATAAATCATGCGGATGATTTTGGTTAAGAATGACAATAAAATAATTTCATTTCTTATTTTGTTCAATTAATCAAATGATTTCACACGACAGACCATTTCAAACACATACCAATGTTCAAAGTATAGGTCTCGGCCGGTGGTATGGAAACAGCTCGGCGTGCTGTTGAGGAAAAATTAAAAAGCAATGGTTAATCGGTTTTGTTTTACGGGGGAAAATTCCAAATGTTTCGCCTTGCAGTTATCACGAACTTGGAAAAGCAATATGAGAACTTACAGAACTGTTGGTATGTGACAGTCACTTCGCCCCTCGGATATTCGTATGCAGCTAAAAGAAAATCAGTGAAAAATGGTGAAGCAATGGGCTAGTGGATAATAGTTTATGTTCTCTCGTTCACTGATGAGCGGCATATTGCCTAGACGATACGTTTGGTTTCTATGTAACGACGATGAACAGAATAATCATGACGATAATAATGTGGTCTTAAAAATACACTTACTGTAGAGAATGGTATAAGTCACAACTTGCGGTCGTTCAGTTGCCTCAGCAGCTGCGAGAAAAATAACAAGCCAAATGGCAGGTGCGAGATAAAATTTCAGCGCAAAATATACCGAAACACCAAACCAGAACGAGACTAGAACCTAACTAAAATGAAGACAGCAGGTGGTGTATTCTTTTGGGATGCGCATTTGCCAGTAGCATAACTTTTCTTCCGAAATGACAATAATTCCTTTTTTGGTTCCATAGAAATTCTTTTTTCATAACTAGCTTTCAGTCGAATGAATTGCAAACTTTTCCAATTGAGCACAATAAGAAGCAAACACCCAGTTCAGCGCTTGCAATGGATGATGTGATATTGGATGGAATATAAAGTAAACCATACTGTTTTTTAACAATACGTGGGTTTCGATGGCCTAAAACTGTTAGTCATCAATTTGCATTATTTCTTTTTATGGTGCTTCGTTGTTTTCTGTACACGATGATAACGAAAGACATATAAGTAGTATTGTGACAAATCTGTTGTGGTATGATGTGACTTTTCTAGTTACGTCATTTGCGATTTTCTAATGCAGACATTATTTAAGCCATCGGTTTACGGCTTTGGGAAAAGCGAGTTAAGGAGGATAGATAACTACGAATAAGCACATTAGGTGATATAACTGTGATCCTGCTTCTAGACACAATCGAAGGTTGTAAGAAAAGCAATACACTCACAGAAGTATATCACAGTATTGACCAGTGTTGGCGCTGGCGTTACGTATACGGCTGCAAGATAGAACGTGGAGATTCACATGCCAATTATTTTGTACGGTGGTCAATTTCCTGAGGGAGAGCATATAAAAACTGTCAATGGGATTATTGGTAAATACAGTACGGTAAATACAATAATATTGTTGCTGAAACGGTTCTTTATTGCTGTCAGTGATAAACAAAGCGATTGAAGATGAATGTGAAGATTGTTTTTTGAGATGTACGCCAATCAGGTGTATGCAGCTCCACCATCCAGAAGACGTTTTATGTATGTGCATCTTGAACGGTACCAATATTTTTCTGCTAAAATCTGCAATCCGGTTAAGGAAATTCCATGTGAGCTGCCAGAGGAATCAACTTTCCATAGGGGGAATATTTTCGTACTTTCTGTGGTGGTCACAATCTGAACGTCAAAGGCCTGTGACAACTAATGTGGAGGTTGATTTCGTCGCAAAACTATATGCAAATGTCCAATTGGGGAGTGCTCTGGAAGTTCTGAAAACGTCTAAGTTGAGACTACGTTACTGAGGCTACGTTAGTGAGCCTCCTGCGAAAAAGTATAAATTTGATCTGGTCAGCATTGACAAAATTCAGAAACGGTGATCTATACGTGACATTGTATTCCTTAGTTCTAACAGTTTACTTTTGTTTGATCAACCTTCACAAATTCCCATATTCCAGTTCAACAAAATCACCCTCTAAACACAAGGTGTAAAGTTTCTCACTCGTCAGATTTATAAATACAAAGGTAAGAACAAAATAGGCCAAAGCGTCTACTCACTGAAAGTGTACGAGTAGACTTCCGGAGCGCTAATTGGTGCAGCATAAGCACCTGAAATAGAGCGAAGGTGAAATATCGAGATTAGTAAAGCGCATACACTGGCTGATTGACAGGTGGGAAAATAACTAGTATGTAAAATAATATAAGCGTTTGTCAAAGCGAACCGAAGTCAACATGGCAATATTGGTAGGGGCAAATGTGGGTGACTTCTAGTGGAATTAAGTGGGAGTTTCGACTTACTGACTGATCTCACGAATGAGCTGACCAGTACGTCTCTGGTCACGTAGTAGGCTGAAACGGAGATGATGGTATGTGGTTAGTGGATGGCGCGAAATAGATTTATCTCGTCAACATTTGCGAACTGCATCCAAACGCAGTTTCTCGATAAAAGCCAGAAGTTGTCCTCTCTTTGCATGCGACAATCCTCAGTTTATTAAGAAAAGTGAAAAGACCGTGTTTATTATCGCATGGACGGAGCACGTCAGATGCAAATAGTTACAAGTAGTCGGGTACACAATGCAACTTACTGAATCTTCCGGTTGCTCTGGTGAGCACCGGCGCGTCCGTTACATAGTAAGCTGGAAAAGTGAACAAAAATTTAGCGCCAAACGGTAGTCAGGGGGAACAAATCCATGCTACAGAATACTGGAATGAAATTGTTCAAGCGTTGAAAACTTACAGAAGGTCACTTGATAGTCCGTGATTTGGGGAGCAGCGCTGACGTAGTAGGCTGTAAAAAGAAAATGATGGTCACGTGCACAGATACCCAATCATCATAAAAGCTGGGAAAGTGATATTGACTGAATGTTGCGTAGTTTGTGAATTGCAACTTATAAATAAATTTGCTAAACTTAATATGCCGTTGTTAGCGTCTGAAGTATGATGCGTAAGTTCGTTAAGAGATTCCCGGAAAATCGGAGTCACCGAACTTGGTATTTTTGAATTGCTAGTGCTGAATCATTTTCACAAAAATCCTAGTGTTATAGACAATCAGGATCTCCGTTTGACCGTGGTCATCAACAAGAACGCTTGTGGTGTATCCGGGACCAGTGAGGGCATGAAACAGTATTCCGACTAGCATAGATATCTGAATCATGGAGCGAAAATCGGTGAAAATTGAAGTCGTTAATGACATGTCTGCGATGTGTCCAACCGCCGATGACAATTTTGACAGTATGCTTAGAGTTCAGAGAGAACGAATATTGCTCGTACCCTACTGATTTATGTGTGTACACGCACTTAGGTACAACTCATGTAAGTTGTGCACAACGATTTAGCTTTGAACTGCGGCAATAGAACATGTGTCAACTAAAATTATTTGTTGTTAAAAGTAAACTCCCGGGATCTCGTTTGGCATTTTTCTTTTGCTAGACATTTCTCTGATCTACCGACCGTGCTACATCTTTGGTAGGGTCGTCCGTTACAAAGATGATTGACACATCATGCTTTTACTGTTTCTGCTCGAAATTTCTGCGTAATGACTTTGTTTTATGTTCTCGTTGTTCCTCTCTCTCTTTCTGTATTTCTATCCAACAAAGTATGACAAGTAGATGGATGAAGCTCGGTCTTAGGACTTACTGATATCGGCAGATCGCTGTAGAACAGTTGCCGGCCGGGAGGCATAGTATGCTGAAAGAGAATAAAACAAAGACAGTCAAAGTTTACAAGAAAATAATCGGTCTCCAGAAGAATCAATTTACGGCTGAGCATGAACCACGAGTCTAGAGAAAGACGTGAGAATGTCGCAAGAAAAAGTGTGCGACCATGTGTTTATGTTGGTGTGCGGTTGCCTGATGCGGTATTCGGTGTGGGTCAGAATTATCAGCTTTTCCGTCTTAAAAATACAACTAATGAACAGCGCTACTTCGAGACACCCAGTGAAGCCTAATCTCATATGCATCATGAGTGACAAAGACCGGTATGGTTAACATGGAACTATGGTGTCCGAAATATCTCTCCCATCATACTTTGTGGTAGTACGTTTTTGTACTTCTAATAGCAGCGCTATTGGATTACCCACTGACCACTGTTGATTGCTGAATTTGGTGTGGATGAAATATGCATCATCAGGTTGGAGTCTCATGGTAGTCAGTATCGGAAATGACAACCACTAAAACCACCTCATAGCAGACCAGGATTCTTTTCGGCTAAACCATCAGCTACTTGTTATGATTGACTGTTTCCGGTGATTTCGGGTTTTTATAGATTGTGCCTCAGTAACATGACAGGTCACGTGCACTAATACAATCAAGAATTCTTTTTGAAAAAGGTCGCACTTACAGAATCGTCTTTGAACTGTTCGAACGACTGGGGCTCGGGTCACGTAATCGGCTAAAATTGAAGTAAGGAGAAAGGAATTTTTATTGCTACAACTTATTTCAACGTTTTTACTCGTTTTCATCACAGTACAAGTAAAATAGTTCA
The DNA here is from genome assembly GCA_008360955.1 of Fasciolopsis buskii. Classification (NCBI taxonomy): domain Eukaryota; kingdom Metazoa; phylum Platyhelminthes; class Trematoda; order Plagiorchiida; family Fasciolidae; genus Fasciolopsis; species Fasciolopsis buskii. The sequence goes on from LUCM01009958.1 coordinate 15,989, forward strand.
AAGCTGTAAGCAAAATGGAGATTTCGACTCACTGATGCGTACGGTTCCGTATGTCACGTATCTTTCACCTGGTTGGTAGATTGCTAAAATCCACAGAGGTAAATTGTTGTTTATAAGTATGAAGCACATCGGATAGTTTTTGTTTATTTGGCGTTGTAGCAACAACAGTGTAGAAAATAAAACTTACTAATTCGAACGGTGAACTGTTCCTCTCTGGACGGCGAGGGGTCGTACACGGCTGTAAGGGAACAGATAGAGAGAACTCAACGAGATCTGGACTTATCCTCAGCAGAGTTATGCCGCGCACCAGCATAAGGAAAACGAGGGAAAGATATCAAATCACGTGATGTGGTTAGGCAAACTGCTATACGTTGACCTACTGTATTGCACAATGGTTTCTCTCACAACCGGGCATCGGGGAACGTATTCGGCTGAAATTGCGGAAGAAATTAATTGCAGTTAAGTGTTTAAAGTTTGAAGTTTCAGATGTCTCTGACAAGTTTATCCACCAAAGTGCGAATGTTAGCAACATGGTTCATTGTTTCACTTACTGAAGACCAGCGAGTAGGATTTCAACTCAGGGGCACTCGAAACATAATAGGCTGTAAATAAAGATTGAATTAAGTGAGTAGGAGGACGATATAGTTTGTCGGTCATCCGAAAAAACGTCAGCAAATACTGAATGAAAGAAGGGAAGAAATTAATTATAACATTGTGGACAACAAGTAGGGGGAACATCCTACGGTTGATGTGATTTAAAATTGCAAATTTGCAGACCCGAGCACTGGAAGTTCTATCCTCTTCAACCAGCGCATAGGTAATCGTGATTTTACACGGGCTAAGAAAAATATCGGTCAGACTTTGTTCATTTGGAAATTTTTGGGGAGGAGCGAGAGTGGCGGAGAATAGATAGTTAATTTCCTTGGCTATTACGCAATGGGAAAGCGGTCTGATAAGTCATTATTCTGCTTCAGTTTGTATCTACAGCAATAAATGAGACCGCATTGCGAAGATTCGTTTTTTTATGTCGAAGCTGTTAGAACTGTGGGAGATTTATGGGAAATAGGCACCGACCAAGATGCCTCGATGTGATTTCAGGATAGGACATACAGTGTCGACAGATCTTGTTTATATTTCTATTTAGTCTTGGATAAAGGACGACTTCCTAGTGATTTCAGACATGAATATTGTCCAGTTTCCCTTTGTTACGGCCGTTCAGGAAAGTTATCAAAGAATTCAAGAGAGTGGCACTAACTGATTCGTCAAAGGTTCACAGCTCGTTTGAACAATCATCTAACTTCTAAACTCTAATGTCGACCCATTAGACAATCGGTACTACCACTTTGAGAAAGTCGAAGTAATTTTCTCACTATTGTGATATCTACCTACTAGAAAACTTAATGCAGAAAATAGATAATAAAATCTCTGTTAGGTTTTCCTAGTAGGTAATTGGTACACTCGGACCGATTAACACCGTTATTCTGGTCTAACTTAAAGGAAGAAATAGAAAATTTACATGCATGCAGTGAAGCTGCTTCATATGAAACAAACTGTAAGGATAGGTTTGCAGACTGTTTGTTCACTTACGATAGGATGTCGCGTACGACGTTCCAATGGCTGGCTGAGTTACGTAGACCGCTGAGATATGAAAGTAAAACGGCATTGTTGAGGATTGTCTAAGTAATACATGACGTTGGCGTAATATGCAAAAGTAAATGGAAAGTGACCTCAAACGTATCATACAACTGAGCTGAATCCTACTAATTTCTGCATATCTGCCAAAATAACTCATGGTAACTTTTGTCTTCAATGAAACGAATCAGTTGCATAGGCGTGTGTATGTATGTTTAATAACTGACTGGAGTTGAATTTTAAAATCAAACTCGAATTTGCCAAGCAAACTGAGACAGAATATTGGGAATAAAGTCTACTTTGGAAGAGAACTTACGGAAGCTGGTACTGCGAACTTCTAGTGATGGTGCCTGAGTTACGTAACGAGCTGAATAGAAGGAACGGGAGAGTGGTGATTACCGTTGATGTGATGGTTCCAAGTATTAACCGTCAGCATGTTTCGTTGACAAGAGTCGAAAATTTCGAATTTCCAATCAGTTTGATGTGCTGTTACTTGCAGCCTGAACAACTTCTCCGAACACCATAGTAAGTACCTCTTATTTTCCACCCACAATGGATTGGTTGAGGCCATTGACTTTTTCGGACCTCTGGATTAATGGTAAATAACTTAACTAAGGAAGGTTAATCAAAATGGAGGGAAGATGAGTGAATATTCTAATATCAAGTGGGTTTGCGTGAGTTTCAAGTTTTATGTTTGCCTGCCAGCGGTAGAATTGAAGCCATATAGTTATCGCAAACCAAGGGTGAACACAGCGAGTTTGTTGTAAAAATTTTTGTCCACTGAAGTCGCGATGTGGCGTAAATTAAACTGAAGACTTACATTTGAATGGTGCAACCAAAGAATAATTTAAGCTTAGCTTCTGCATCAGGTTAACAAATTATCTCTTTTTGAACATGTACAACAAATATCAACGATTGCAATTCGAAAAGCCTTCCGCGCACGAAAAGCTTCACAGTCCGCGTTTTTAAACAAAGTGGAGACTTACTCAGACGAATCGAAGTTGACAGTTGGATCGGGCCTCGGGAAACATAGTAACCTGCAATTTGGTTGACATATATTCACCATATGGGAAAGGCAAGTTTGTTTTCCAGTGATGACATTTTGCTAAAAGATTCACGTAGTTTAACTTACTGAATGCGATGCTGTAGGTTTGTTGTGCGGCCGCCTGGGTGTATGTTTCCGCTAGAAACAAATGAAATCTCAAAATACAGTATCAAAGCCACTTTTTCATTGGTTTAATTAAATCAAATCCGAATTTTTGTAACATTTCACTAGTCACCCACAACGCAGCTTTTTTCAACCATTGTGTTCTAATGGAAAATTGAAGCGTGGATAACGTTTGTGCACGAACATGAGGAATGAATGTTTGAACTTACTAAAATCGGCTGTCAGTGATATGACTTGTGCTGGACTTGTAACGGTCTTTGCTGCAATTACAGGGAATTAAAGGGCAGTTCGTCAATAAAAGTCAAATATCAGTAGTATATGCGAATCCTCAGATGCTTGATAGATTATCTAAGGTTTTGTTATCCTTGTAGTTACTGGGCAGAAGCAGAAACGATAGCGCCCTTATAGTGGCATGGATCCATCTCCTGTGAAGCCGGTTCATCCTAAAAACTATTGAGGAAGAATTTCGCAAAGTCATACTGATTTTCGATCTAATAACAGAAAATATTCGTATGAAATTGTTTCTGTTTCTCGAATATCTTCGGCCTGGATATGAATTATGAATAATCGAATCGTCGATTTGGTTGTAATCCAACATGCGAGCAAGATATGTTCTGATTTTAGGATTTTTCTCTTTTCTGAGTGCATAACGCGGACCTTCTTATACCAAAACTTCGATTAGCAGAATCGGGTTATCCATTGTTCCCTTCATACTGGACAGAAAATCAAATTGAAGCAGCATGTTTTTGTTATGTCAAAGAGCAGACTGGGAATCGAACGAACTTACAAAACTGGACGTCGACCGTACGCATCAGAACTGCTCGAGACACATAGTATCCTGACAATAGAATAATAAAAGTGTTGGATGAGGGTTGCGATGCAAAATTCGGTTCATGAGATGCTGTTAAACCATAAGGAACTTCCTAAGTCAAGATGAATTTGACATTCTTTTATAAAACGCAAAAGATTTAGAATTCTCTGATCGTATAATGGTGTGACTTCAACGCCAGGATCTTCTGACTCTCCTGTCTAGGATGCCATGCGTGCACAATTTTGGCATGTTCATAAACCGAGGAGAATGTAATGCTGGAGCTGGAAGTTGTCTGGGCATAATTCTGGTGGGCATAAATTTCTCATTGGTTACTTGTTTCTTCAACGAAATTAGATCGGATGTAAGGCACAAGTTAAAACAGAGTAGTATGGCTTGGTAGATAACTCTGGGTATGAAGTACGTGGTGATGAAAGGCACTGAAATGGTCTGCGAGGGTTTTTGTTTCTAACACGTCTTCTTTAGACCCGAAGTGTATCGAGTTTCATACTTGATTTGCTTGTGACAACCATACTTTAAAGTGAAATGGCCAACCCCCATGAATCGCAGCGTTTAATACGCAAGATTACCAGTCTCTGGTCGAAAGCAGTCAGAGTTTGGAACTTTGTCTGCTGAGAAACCAAAAGTCGAACAAATGAGTTGTCAGTTCGAACTTTTTGGCTGTAAGCAACTTTTATCTGTTTATTCCCGATCATGTACACTGCAAATATCTTGGCAATGTCCGAGAAGCAAACCATTAATATTATTGCTGTCATTATCATTATCATTAATACCTGTCATCTATCCGTTTGTTTGTCTGTTTACCTTTCCATCTGCGCAGGGTCGTGTCTCAAACGCAATGGCTGGAGGCCTTGGGCGATGTGGCTAATATCACATGGAGATGTATGCTTTCATTTCAAATATGTCCGCTTCCCTATGCTTCCTTTGTCTTATATCTTTAGAATTCTTTTCACCATTATTCGGTACTGCAAGATCTTCATTGCAGTGTAATTAGTTGCGAAATTCTCGCTCTTATTTGGCCCTTTTTACTGACGGGTTATTCTGCTTGCCCGATCGATGGCCCAGGAAAAACTTCGGCAAGTTTTGAACCCTTATTGCTACCCTGACCTCAACTTGAACTCAGCTATATCTTGCGAACGCATTCTTAAACTATCATAGCCAGCAAAATACTGTCATTCTTCTTATTATGATTATACTAATCCATTTTAGTATTTCTGTTGTCCAATGAAAACGACGTCTATATGAGATATTTCTAGAATGTGGATGAGGCTTTTGAAAGGCCGCTGATTGAGAGATTATCAGTGCTAATGAGAGGATTCGAGCTCCACTTGTTTCTTTCCCACCCACGCCATGTTGGTAATCTGGTCATCGGGTTTCTATAAGAAAACAATTTGCCGTTAGTGACATCTCTGCCTTTTAAGTTTGAATTATATAAAAACTTGTAGATCATTAACAGCAGCAATCCTCTCGTCCGTCTGCACCTATTTGTCTACATATTGTCACACCTGGGTGTGTGTCGTTTTACATCCATCCAGAAATCAGTCGTTCCCTAATATGTCAAACTGTCTCTTACGAGTTTCCGTCTACTGTTCTCAAAGTGAGATTCTATAGCTCCTTATAACAACTTCCCGAAATTGTGTGGCGTTCTTCAATAATTTTTATTCTTCGTTAACCGTTACCGGTAGAGATCACACGCAGACACCCGTGGAAAAAGGGTAAATCTCAAAGTTAACTTACTGAAAACTTCAGGACTGCTTCTTGTTATGGCTTGGTTTGTGTAGATTCGCGCTATTGAATGGTACGAAAAATCGGGGGGAAATGTATATACGGTTTACTTGGTTGAGAAAACGAGTACAAGTTTACTTGTTCATTATGCAAAAGTCCCTTGTTGACTGACAACTTCGACCAGTTTTTCAGCCGTCTTTTCTTAATGCTTGATGAACTAAAAAGAGGGATAGATAATGTGCCGTATGTCTAATTTTTTCACATTAAATAAGTAGTCGTTTTTGACGTTTTCACACCCAAAATTTCAAGTTAATTACAAACAGGCGAACATCGTGGTGAATGGATCAAAACGTGGCAGTGGTCTACCTATCGGCTATGGAAGGCAATTTTGTCGAAAAGAAAGTGGATATATGGTCTTTCATTGGGAGTAATCAGCTGGTTTCGATCCACCAATGTTACTTGGGAAAAATAAGCTACAACGAAGTTAGTAAATTTCCTGTTTATCCAACCCTGTGGTGATTGCCATTTCTCGGTGTTAAGATTAGATTGGATCGCCTCGCCCACTTACTGTGAATGGCTGAGACCTCCTGGATTGTTGGTGAATCGGTGTAGTAGACTTCTGAAAGGGAAAAAAGGGAAATGAAATTTTAGGTTTAGCCAAATTCATGCGTCCTATCCGGTCCCGATAGTGTCATATTCCAGAACACGCAGACCCGTGATTCACTCACTTAGAAGTCCTGTGAACGTGACTGCTTGGGTTCCCTGTGGTAGATATTGTGCTGAAAGAATTTGGACAAGGAAGCAGTAAGTAAATCATTAGCAAACCGAATAGTCGTAGCATTCTAGTTTTACTGAAGGCTATTCAGGTAATCTGGCTTGGATGCAAAACTTTTCTATTTAAGAAAATTTTCTAATTGCGCCATTAACTATCTGATGAAAAAAGTACACACCATTCGAAGAGTTTCACGCCTCCTTCACATGAAAATCGAGAAATCGTAAGGTGGATCGGAGCATTGACGACATCGAACTTTGGACAGTGATTTGCACGAGGTTAAGTAAAGTCGGTCGGTTTGGCAAAACGACTGATTTTCCTTTTTTGTGATTATCTGAACTTTTTTGCTTGACTATACCCGTTGGTAATACACGGATATTTTGTCAGGATAAAAAGCAATCAAGTTTAATTAAAGGCTCCCATAGAAAGGTTACTGAATTAGAAAATTTAGGGTCAAAGAAAGACAGGGAAAAATTGAGTTGCGTTCTCATATTTTGCACACTGTTACTTACTGTACAGATAAGTTAAACTGGCTAGACTCGGTGCCTGGCTGGCGTGGTATGCTGGAAGAAAAAAAAGGGTAAGGATTTCTCAACTACAGGAAATTGGTATCCGCCGTTCCAATGAAAACAGGCTCTCTCACGATAGCAAATGTGTGTGGTTTGCTAGAAAATGAGATGAAATTTGGAAAGACGAACTTACTAAAAATGTAATTGATGTTTCGGTTTTTGAATCGGACTGAAACAGAAAAAATGGCAGAATTAGGCAATCGTGTAAAAAGTTCCCTATAAAAATGGCGAACTTGTCAAGTAGTTTCTTGATTATCCCAAAACCAAAGCAGATTTCTTTGAATAAACTGACTGGTTTGTAACTGAGATCTCGTATGTATTGGCGCATTACATGCTATTGTTTTTGACGTCGATGCAGTTGACAACTAAAAGGCCAGCCACGGGGAAGCTTCCTCATTTAAGTTCGACGTAGTCTAATACTTTGCAGCGTTATTTGTACATATTTATGTCTGCACGTCAGTTTGAAGGGTTTAGATGTTAAGGAATCGTTCCGCAGCCATATGTTGTGCAATTTACATACTGATAGACGGATCGGTAGAACACTGTTTAGCTTGCCTGGCATCGGCGTCGAATTTCCCCACTTATCCACACCAAAAACGAAGATCAGCCCGATTAGTATTATGCCGAAGAAGTTGGCTTTAAATGTTGTCAGTGAACACTATATAGGGTTAAACGAAAAGATACTGCCTGACAAAGTTTGAAATTTATGAGAATATCGACTTTGGTAAATGCAATGGAAGCGTCCAAGCCGAGGTTAGCAACACTGATATAGATCTTGAACAGATTATTCGTAGTGTGTCAGGTGAGTAGAGGCTAACAGAATATAGGTGAATTGCTTCGAATATGAAACATTTATTGAAATCGAGGTGAGGAAACCGTGCACGACCAAACGATAAAAAACAGCTCTACTTATCTATAGAAGATTAGTTCAGAGGAGGGTCATTACGTGGAGAACAAGCTAATTCGTGCAGTATGATTTTCTTTTTTGAAGGAGTGAAGTATTCCTGAACTTGTTTATTTAACACAAATTTTGGTTTCAGAATCCATGCTGTGCACTAAAACGTGTCGGTTCCATAGTACGATTGAAGAACGACAGACAACCCACTGGAAATAGTAGAGAATATTGAAAAATCGAGTTACAACAGGTAGAAAAGTTTGCTGTCACCATGGGTCGAAGGAGTAGTTTGTTTATTGATTCAGATAAATAAGCGCAACTTTCCAAAGGATCCGTTACCCCTTCGCAAAAATCAGCAGGCGACTGACAAAAGTTTTGCCGACAAAAAACCATGACTGATGGACTTAAGGTGGACAGCGAGGTCCCTCAAAAAGAAAACTGCAATTCTAGCTTCCTTTCCTGACAGTCGACTCAACGAAATTAGTTGAAGACTAAAAGCGACCACTGCGATGATCTTCCGAATGCAGCCAAAGACTAGCGAGGAAGAAGAGGGAAGTGCTCCTCACCCGTTCCCCTCGGGTTACAAAAACAGACTATTCAGCATGCAAAAGGTATTTCTGCATGTTTTCAACCTTACTTTATTGACTGGGCTAAAGAAAGCCTTGAGGAAGTTAAACTGTTCTTCAAACCATCGTCAAATTACCAGGTGAGCGTCGATATCGTGGAAACAATCTATTGCTAATACCTACCGAGTACCCAAGCTCTGTAGGTCATTTCCAATGCCTTCGTCGTACTTACGCTGCCTACATAGAATTCATCTGTCAGTAGAGAGCAGTTGTTGTGCGCTAGCTGCATGTGTCTGTGCAAATCAGTTACGGATAGGTGCAACATTATGTGGTGAAGTTCAACAAACCGTTGAGACCCTGCTCGATGGCGTAATGGCTAATGAGTTCGACCCAGAATCATTCGTCTCAGGTTCGCATCCCATTTGGGCCGCGGTAGATATGCACTGCTGATGATTTCCGACAAGGACAAAACAGATGCACAGTGATTTCATGGTCACTTAATGGTGAGTTGGGCGATGATATCACACGGTGAATTATTTCACGAATAAATTCAAACGAAGTGCTCCTAATTTTGATTATGGGTACTCTGTGTTTACACATCTGTGTTATATAAAATTTTTCTTTAGTGAAAAAGAGCTCACCACATTTGCAATAGGCTGTATGTTGGAGAGATGGAAAATTAGGAAAGAAAAATGATTCTCGAACATTCCATAGCGTATTGATTCCTCCATCTGTAACGTTAACTAAGAAATTGTAACTGGACATGGTAAAGCGGCCTTCAACTACACTTACTCAGACCATCCGGAGAAACAGTGCCTGAGCATGCGCAACTGCCTGAAAGCAAGAGTAAATGAAACGAGGTAACTGTGAGATCCTATTTCACCAATCGGGTCGCCACCCCTACGAAGGTCGGCCTAGAAGATTGTTAGGGTTATGGTGAAGTTGAAAGAAAGTCGGTAACTGATAGCTGACGACGTACTTTGACCAGAAACTTGTTGAGCAACTAAAGATAAGAAAAAAAATGCGGGTGGTCACAGTCAGCATCAGACTTAAACAGCTGAACATTGAAGATTTCAGCAAGCTGTGAAGTGAGGATCTACGTTTTCTTATGAGAAAATATGTGCCTCTGATACAGATCACATTGTACATGCAAAAATTTGATTATATTCTTGAATATTGCAATCAAAGCTGTTGTCTTATACATTGCTTACGGGTTGCAACTAGGACAAGGAATGCTAGCAAGCAAACAACCGGCGAGATACGGGAAGTCTTCATAGTTCTGTTGGGTTACAACAGTGAACTCTGAGCGACCTGCTCCGTTCGTTTGTGTTATATAACTTTTGACGGAACGGCTGGTTAAATGTGATTGGTAGTTACAGAATTATGATTGTTGAGAATTGGTGGTATCGACCAATGAAAGTAAAGCGATAAACGTATCACGTGAAGTACCCTAACTAAGACAAACGATCCGTCTGTTTATAGACAAGCATGCTCGTTAGCCTAGAACTAATATGACATTATTGGCGCACAAGTCAAAAGGAGAACAACCGGGACAAAAGCATTCAGTGGATATTGTTTCTTTCTATAAAGTGATATGAATATTATTTTCAAATGAGCTTCTGCTTACCTGAAAATTAAACGGTATACTGAAATTTTAAAATAACTCGGTTTTATGGTAAGAATGCTCAGCAGGTCCGTAGCACGAATTATTCCTTAGGATTCTTGCCATTTAGCCCAGACTGTTGATGCCAGGGAAATCGGACAGCTGGAGACCTTGTCTGTCAACATCAGCATTGACATGGAACAATGTAAAGCGGAAACCTTCAAAGTGAGGGCACTAAACAAAAGGAAATTTAATAATGACTAATTAACTTGAAGTTTCATTCAGAATTTCAATGTGTCTATTCCTTGTCCTCGAAGAGGACGGCTACGACTGGAAGGTTACTGAATACGCGAGTGGCAACTGAAGGCAATAATGAAGGTGAGGACCAATGCAGACGTTGAGGACCGGCTGACCACAGCTGCTGAAACATACTTCATCTCAAATGCTTGCCAAAATGTTTCGTTGTTGAAAGCGTGTTAATGGTCTTCTTTACCGGATGCGTCATTTAACTCAAGAATGACAAAGGCATCCAGATGGACATCAGTTAACCTAAAAATCTGTAGTTTTCTTGAAATATTGTAGCTTTCTCCCGCATGAGCTAAAGAGTTTTGCTTCGAATTTCACCGCTATCTCTCAGTCGAAACACCCCCCAAAAATGTAGTTCCTTTTCAAGTTCAGGACAATGAAGTGTCTTCCTAGACAAGAATGTTAAGTCTGAGATGGGAAAGTCATTCACGTCACACCAGTTTGGCTTCTGTAATGTAAGAGCTTATTTGAAGTGTGCATTTATTTCTGTGATGCGGTTGACTTTATATTGACTCGTACGAGACGCATGCATCTGCCACTTATACGGATACTTACATTTTGTAGTAAAGTTTCACCGGAATCGTTAGTATGTGCATGGATGGTGAATCCCTGTAGGAATCACACGGTAATTCGTCTGGTGTTTTTTATTCGGTCAATAAAGACTAACTGTCAGGAAAAGGATAGAAGGTTTGAAACCACTGATTTCGTGACCAGTAGTGTTTCGCTTATGGATAGATGAAAAACCCCCTGACAAATCACTGTGGGATACATAGATTTGTATGTGAACGCTCCTAATGAAACAAATGAGATTCTAGCGCCAACCTAGCAGAGGAGTGTACAAGCGTATAGGTTAGCTGTACAGGGAAGTACCGCGTGCGCATAACTTGCAAACGGAAATAATCACGAAATCGGTCACGTTCTTTCGAGGGAACTTTTGTCACCCATTGGTTTGTGAGACATGCTACTGACAACAAAAAATCCATGCTTAAATTTCAGCCAAGTTTTGCCAAAATTAGGATAAAGAAACGAAACATTTAACAACAGCCACTAAAATGTTTGCAAGTTAGGAATAAAAGGATCCCATACTAGATTGTATGCTAGACCAAAGAAAGATCCATTAAGTCAGTGGACAGGTTCGGTTAAAGGGACCGTAAAAGATAGGGCTGAGCTGCGAACACAAAACCGCCAATACTCGGGAATGTGCTTTGACATCCTGTTATTTCAGGTCAGATAAAATTAAAGAAACCGAATGAAGATCTAGGTAACAAAAAGGAAAATGGTTGTTAGTTTCGTTCGAAACCACCAAAAGTTTCCTATTGGGAAAGGCAAGAGCCGTAGATTTTCTGAACATTACTGAATATTAAATGCTTTGCTTAGGTTGATGTCTCTGCCCTGTGCAAGTATATTGTTTTCTGACCACAAGAAAATCCGCTAATATGTCGTAACAAAGTTTACGTAGATTATTCTTGTCAGATAGTAAGATGAGACCGTTGTTTCGCTAAAGAAATGTTTTGAGTTTATTGTGTAGTTGATTAAAAGAGGGTACCCTGTCAATGAAAAGATATTCTTCAATAGTGATCTCTAATTTGGGAACGTTTCCACCGAAAGAGCTGTCGTTGAATTGCTACACAACGGATTAGGCAAACAAGAAATGAATCACATCGGGATGTGCTAGTAAAATCAGGTTAAAGTATTATCTGTGTACCAATTCATTGTGCAGTTCGCACCGCCATGTAAATTGGCACATGACTACTCAGTGTCTATGATACTTTGAATGATATCAAAAGTAATTAACTATTCTGATCCGTAGTAAGTAGAATTTTTGAATTATTTTGTACTTATGTGCTATCCATGTTTACTAATAACCCTTGGGGGCTTGTTGTTTTGACTCGCTAGAGAAAATCACGTCACTAGGATTAGGGGTGGTGACAGTATTTGGAGCTTTTGTCCATGGTGTGCAATATTTACCGCTTTTGACGGGGACGAACCACAGGTCCTTTTCTTTCTGGACGGTCGGGATGGCGGTGAATACTGAATATATGTCTCCATTTCAAACTATTTCTTTTTAACTAGCTATACTGTGCACTAAGGTTGACTCCTACCACCTATGTTTTAAAATATAGTTTCAAGTTCGGTGACCGATAGGTTCTGTGTTTTCGGCAGTTAGTATCAAACACCCGTTTTTCACTTGATCTAACTGAACTGATGACAAAGCATTTTTGCCAGACAAACTCAGAGTTTTCGTTGCTATTTAACTTTGGTGTCAGGGTGATTTCTAACAAAAATCATGGCATTCCAAGAGTGTATTGTTTTTCACAGTTCTGGTGTATGTTTGTGTCAGTGATGCATCCCATGTTATGAGCAAACTAACAAACGCAATAGAGAAACCAAGTATTCATACTAAATATATCAGGAAGGTGTTCCTAGTGATTAAGAGCTGAATCATCAACCACTGGTTCACTGCAAATGCAATGAATTCGAACAGGTTAAGGTAATTGGGACATGTCTTGCGCACACCTATAGATTGACTCCGTCGGACCTATTTTGGTCTCGGAGGCTGCCAGTCGTTGGAAGGTGGGTCCGAATGGTCAATCCATGATTTTGCAAAAAGGTGTTAGCGCTTTATCCAGCAGGTTGTCTCGAATAATTAGCAACGAATTGCGAGTTGGAGTTTGCGGGTTCTCCCAACTCGATAGCTGGAGATCTTAAGAGATAAGCCCCAAGTGTTGCCGTCATTGTCGTGCTTGTATTCGCGGTACTTTCATTTTGTCAAATGATCTTTCGGCTTTTTCCACTATTATTGGTTACTGCAAAGCACACTTGCACGTTGTGAAGTCTGAACGGAAGTGCACTGATTGATCTAATCTGGACCGTGATTAGGACATCCGTTGTCAAAAGCAGAAGGTTTGCGTATTGGTCCGAGTTCATGGATCGAAGAATTACCCAAATGAGCTGCCAGTTTATGAGAACCGATAAATCAGCAATTCAGGAGCGAATAAACTAAAAATGAAAGCAAATTGTCAGGTTTCTCAGTATGGTTGCCAGACAAGTGGGCCTAGGAAAAACGATCCCGACTGAATTCCGTTGTTCAGTTTTGTACCCCGAGAAATTCCCGTGGTGACTCGGCAGTTGTTGTCACAAAAGCTGCCACATTGAACCTTCGCAGTTATGGGCAGAGTCAAAATAATTCCCAGCTGTCTCTCTCAGGAACATCTGTTTTACTCTAGTTACTGAATATTTTGTAAAAAATACAAATCAAAAGGTTATTTTCATCAAAGTTACGAGATACGAAAGACGGGATGCAAATGAACAAAAAATAGCAGCAAAACGCCAGAGTGGATTCATTTGTCATAGTACACAGTCCAAATGGCTTTAGCTATCCATGCCTTCGGCGTCTACAGGGAAGGAACTTGAGACCGATGAGCTCCGAGGCCTTCAACGAAAAAACAAATTACTTTAGCATGTTATCATTTATTCATTTCAACTGACGGTGTTCAAAATTCTTATTCTAATGAGTGGTATTCATGTTTCTTCAAGAACTTCAGTTCGATGATTTTCGCCTTCAAGAACCTCTGGTTAGGCACCGTTTGTCTAACCATTTCACCCGTTTTTATGCCTTCGTTTCTGTTCTCCTCCGTGGTCCGCATCCGTCACGTCATTCCTGTCGCCATACGTAGCACTTTCACAGCTCCGTTTATTTGCTCTAACGCCAGGTAGTCAAGTAACTCATTGTACACGTTTTCTATGAAATCATACGTTCTATTTTAATGTTCCCAATGACCCTGCTTTAGCTTGTCTGCAATCGAAGCAAGTTCACTATACTCGCAGTTGGTTCTCCTATTCATCACATTTCGGAATGTACAGACTATCGTGATTGAATTTGTTCTGGTACCTTCACTCATTCATGGACGCTAAACTATTGGATCCTTCTTCTCGTTGTTGGAATGACTGACTTTACATGCGGAAGTAGACGCATCGAGCCGCATGTAACAGATCTACGCCGTTTGTAAATTATTTAGTACTGGCTTTGTTCTCAACTGCCTTTATATATATCCGTGAACTAGTACCGAATTTTCAAACAGTCTATTCTAGAAGATTAACGTTTTCCAGCTGTTTGAAACAGTAGAGTATCTTCACAAATGCCCTAACAGTCTGTCACAAACCGGTTTATTACGATACCGTCAGTGCTGATAAAATAAAATGCAGTTTGGCATTGCGCATCTAAAACTCTACTCTTCAATCTGGAATCGAACACGTAAGATTCCACATACCGCGCACATTAATTGCACAATACTGAATGCAGATGCCAAGTCACTGCCGCTTGACTGGTTACCAAAACTGACCTACTGGAATCTCTTACGGCTCCTGGCTAATCTAGTTATCCGGGTCCGTGATTCCTTCCCATCTCGGTGTACCGGGCCCTAGAGGATGTGGCATATGCCTCTTTCTATAAAATCAAGCTTCAATCATGCCATAAAGAGAGCAATTTACTCCTAAGGGCCTGTCCGTGATAGCTCAGAGGTAGAAGCATACGCCTACTAATCAAAAGATCATCTGTTCCATCCTTCCCTTACGCATCGGTTTCTGAGTGCAGAATATGCCATTTTGTTTCACCAAAATAAATGCTTCGTAAACTCAAATAATTTTATTTCCTCCAGTTTGATTGGTTGGGTCATTTTTGTTTTGTCAACAGAGAACCCATCGTTATCGCTAAAATATTCATAAATCACTATCTGTTAGGAGATGATGCGGTCAGCTAACTCTTTTAAATGAAAATGAGGAATTAACTTCTTACAAATAGAAGTTATGACCACGCGACATTAAATATTAGCAACTGACTAACTTACTCATCACTAAAAGCCTAAAGTTTACAGGCTGCTAAAAGCCCTACTAGCAAGAAACAGCCTTTCCATGTTGGTCACTAAGCAGAAAACATGAAATTTCTCAGGTTGGTCAGGGGGACGGAGAGCAAAAGGATACAACCTCCACAGAGCAAGCAAAACAGTCGCACGGGAAATTACGTTTACTGGGGTGATGAAAACATCCTTGTAATTTCGTTTCCATGCATGTGTTTGGGAACAACAAAAGTTTGCTGCTTTTCTCAATTAGAGATGGAGTAAAATTCTTCTGGACATAAAAAGCGTCACTTCAACTTTTAAAAGTTAATCCAGGAAAAACCGTTTGGAGTTCTAGGCAAAATGAAGTACAGTGCCTCCGTTTTCATGAAAGTTATCTCCGATCTACTCACTCGTCACTTTGTTCTCACTTTTGATTTGTCCAACATGGCGTTCACAATTACCTGCTGTAAGTGCCGACCATTTGTCATACATTTTCATGCCATCTAATCACTCTTACAGAGCATTGTTAAAATCTGCATACTTGGTTTGCCGAAAGTTTGTAGTGCACACACATTTTCGAAGAAAGTAGACTTTTCGAAATAACAGTTTTCTGATATCAATTTCTACGGTTAATTTCAGCAGATCTTGGATACTGAGTAGGCCGATTTCGTTGGACACAATAACTGCAGGCGTTCTCTACTTCCACCACATTCGAGGTCATTTCCATTCACGAATCGTTTCCTGTTTGAAACGATCTGCTGTTTTGCATTTTCATATACTGTCGTGTCGACAAGATTTCAAGCACCTGATATCCAGCTTGATTTTTATTTGTCCTGTCAACCAAGGAGATTTGGTCACTTAAGAGCTGTTGAATCTAATAGAAGCCAGTCCGGATTTGCATTTTGTGAGTCTTCTACACGTTTGGACACCATATTCCCTGAGAATACAGCTATCCAGTCCACAAGGATGTAGTAAAATGCTGCCGTCATTTTTCGCGCACTTATTGGCTCTTATCTGGATGCGCTCCTGAATTGCCAAATGTAGAACTTGGGTACTCCGTTTTATTTTTGACTCAAATCTTCATAAATTGGTAGTGCATCTTGCTTGAGTTACCAGGAATTTGAATTGAAAAACGCTGTCACAATTTTTGACTGAAAAACCATTTGCATCCATGGGTGCATTCAAGCGACGAGTTCACTGAACGCGAGGCTATAGTACAAAATTGACTCGAACTTGGTTACTATTATCTTGATCATACCCCGTTACTTTGTGCTACCCGTCTCAACGACTCGAACTACGCAGTGTACATGGGCCGTGCGTCCGCGTAAGTAACTCTCCGTGGACTGCAGCATCTCCCCTTGGTTGGCTTGCAGATGATTGAGAACTTTCAGCCATTTCCTTCAGACCCCAGTATCGACTTGTTCTGTAGAGGTGCAAGCAATAGTGAACTTGACTCCTTTTGGTTCAATCCGATTTGCAGAGGAACTACCTTTGAGAGTCGAACAGTGCAAATCTTGCGTTGGCGGCCATTTCAAAAAGAAACGTATCATCACCCAATCGCAAACTGAGAGAATTTATTTTATGATAAACGCAAATGACAGTCGTTTAAAATACAGGAAAGTGATTTTCATTAAAATAATGCATGTGTGAGATGTAAGGCACCGAATCTGTACTATGGCATTGTAAAGTCACGATGTAATTTATAATAGAGAAGTTAGCCTAACTTGTTTCTTTCGTTGTGTGAAAAGTCAGTGTTATGAATGGCTTCTTAAGGAAAACGGGGAAACTAATTGGGTAACAGTAAAAGTGGGAAGAGAATACCTCAGGTGACGAGTTTTGGAAGCTGTCTAGGGGTAGGCAGGATATTAGAAATTATCTTCAAGTGTGGAAAGTGCAACAATTTCAAAACTTTATGAAATGTTTACTTGAATCTGCTCCGAACGTGCCTACCCATGAAACAACATCAGTTCTTGATATTTCGTTGTTTAAAAGTAAAATATAATCGCACTGTTTTCTTCAAGATTGAGAGAAACCAGTTTTACGAATTCTTTGCGATTTACCAAAACAGCAAAACAGCTAGCTTTTCAACTGGATTCGACACATTAGTGTGCGATAAAAACTAACATAAAACATCAGATAATTGATCTAAGTTGCTGAACCCTATTCAACAGATAGTTTGCATCAGATATAGTTGATGTTTTTACAACCGGTGCACATCGATGACTGAAAGGTTAGGAGCTGTGGGGAAAAATTACAGAAGTGATGAAATGAAAACCGCTCAAACAAGAGAATTCATAGGAATATATCATTACTGTCCTGTTGGAGGATGCCATTAGGTCACAGCCAGTAAAGACAGGCAAATCCTGTCGATGAGGTGCAGTCGGTCAGACTTCAGTTTCCATATTGCAATTACGGTATACTTTAGCAGGAATTAATGCTATATCGATTAGAAAACACCGATAAGGTTACCCAGTGAAAGCAGAATTGTTCGTGTGCGTTCACCGAACCTCTTCAGTTATTATTCATTGGGACTTAACCCGTCTCGCAGCTCCAGTGTGCACAAATCTAAACGGTCATATGTTCCATACCCAACTGAATGTAAAGCTAAATTAGAAGATAATTCTAAAAGTGCATCGAGGTAGTGGAATAGAAACCACAGCGGATTAGTTTATCCGGACTGAATTTGGTGTCAAATAGGTAAGTATTGATTCTGGACTTGTTATGAAATCTGGAAGAGTGTATAGCTTGACCACGGATTGTAAAGCACGAAGAGATAGCACAAATGTTAATTTTACCATTGAAATTGTCAGCAACGGTTAAAAGTTAGAGATAGTCACTAGGGCATGAACAAACTTTGTTGCAGTCACACACTCACCCACTGCCATCCGTTTGATGCACGCTCACGGACACTTGTGTTAAATAGCTGAATATCGGACTACACCTACGCGTACAAAAGAGTTTTGCTGACGGTCGCGACACTTCCCAAATGATTACTCAATAAAAGCCCTACTGATGATTAAAAAACTCATTCTGACGCAGACCGAATCAGTCAACCTCAACTGGTCGATGAAAACCAGCGACAGACAAGACGGTCAAAGTCTTTTCAATCTCAAAGGAAGGCTCACTGACCTTCTAATTTGTCCCTTTACAACTCTGGGCTGTATATGCCATTAATTAATAATAATCACCATTCTTATTGCTGAAAAAGATGACTCCCTTTGCATTTATTTGTTCAAGTATTTTGTAAGCAGCAAAGCGGGGTAAAATTTACTTATTCAAGTAATTTAGGCAGCCGTTCCCTAGTACCCGCAAACCAAAAAAGTGGACGAATAACTGATGCCAGTTTTTAGACTTGTAAAATTCGGGGGTGTTTTTCACTATATTAAATCGTGCTACTCCCTTGAATCTGCCTTTTTCTTTGTTTTGCCTGTTTACTATGATTATGAGATCAACTGGTAGATAGGATTTTCGGTAACCAATAGCACCCAAAACCCTTGCCTGTTTTTGCTAACTGTTGGTTCATCAGCTTCTAACAGTAGAGAATAAATAACAAAGAACAAAAGTCAAATATTTGATGTACGAAATCAGATATCGCAGCAGAAAAATGGAATGAACAAACGTTTCGAACGCGGTATGGAGATGAAGTGAAAAGCCGCACAAGTGGTCTTATATCTCTAACCTTTTGGTGAACAAAGATAAGAAGTCGCGTGGATTCTGAAGAAGTCGAAAGGGAATAACTGAACAGATTGCTAACCTATAGAGAAGCACTATTACAGCCAGTTGGAACTATAAGTTTGTTCCCCGGAAAACTTTGCAGATCATTCACTTACAAAAACCCCATATACTTCTACCAAGTCGGATGGAAAGGTTCGAAAAACTTGAAATTATTGGAATGGCAAAAGGTAGGCAAGATAACCAAAATGTAGCTGAGGGAAGGAGGATGTTCGTCGCAGCAGGCAAACATTTTTAAAAATCTTCCTCTGGGTTATTTCTGCTTTCTCGGGTTTGTGAATGCTTACTCGCGTCTGTTCCGCTGTGAGAAGTTGCGGTGGAGGACAGGATGAGATATAATGATAGCTAAGATTATCAGATGCTGATTACGTTCACCGTTAGGACTACTAATTTTAATGCAGGTAAACAGGCCAGGTAGTCTTAACTTAACAAGAAAGATATATATAGACATTCAATGATCATTACCAGATAATTATGCTTTCTTGAATCACATTTCCCAGTTTTCATTCACCATTGATTCAAAACGGAAAAGAAAAAGCATGAAGGTTACCAGACCGATCATCTCAAAGAAGATCAGCCCGGAATCCTTAGACTAACTGCCCTTCTAGTGCCACAAGGTTGCACCCGTGGAAGACTTTAACCTGAATTGGGAGTCAACAACCGCGACAATTTGTAAAAACAACGATATTGAACTGATTTTGCATTATCCACTGTGTGAAAGGCGAACACAAGCTTCCTTCACCTCTGTCCTGTAACTGAGATTGGCAACCGTTAGTCCCACTGATTGTCAACAGATAGGCTAGATCCAGTTTTAAGCGAGCATCGTAGATCATAATTTGTTGCATTTTGCTAAATAGAGGACATCAACCTCAACTATATGGTGTTACTTGTTTCTGCTTACGCGCAATCAAGCCACGCCAAGTGACACCTCTACTTCGAATTTAGGGAGTTGCCAAAAGGCGACAAAGTCGCCTGGGTTGTCTGATAATTCAAGTGATTGATCTTCTCAAGACAGCTTTTGTTGGATAAGATGGCGTAAGGCAAGTAGTTCACGGACTATCTGACTTTTGATGGTGGTGTCAGTATCTACGTGAGTGACGTTACAATTCTCCACAGTTTTATTGGGAAGTTGGCAAACTAATTGAAAAAGTCAAACTATGGTTCATAAATCCAAATGATCACGGTAAGCCAAACTAGCTGGACAATAAGGACTTCCAGGAAAATTCGTTTGCACCTCTGATGTTACTCAAATGTCATGTGGAATGCTGTCACCACCGATGAGTTTTTCTCTAACTGAAGGGGTGAATAACATTGCAATTCGGTTCGGTTGCACTGATAAAAATTCACCCCGATGCATTCTCATTAGAAGTTGGATGTGTGGATAGAAGTTAAGCGCTACAGTCAAGAAAATCTTGGTCCTTAACAACGTCTTTCGACTTGCCCCGTTTCCTATGTATCAAAATATCGTTTAAGCGGCAAAGTAGCGTAAACACCGTTTGACCGCGAAAATGCAAAATTATAATCGATAAATGCTTCTGTTTGTAGACATTCATCCAAAAATGACCACCGTCGTATCGGTTTGTCATTTTGTTGTCTAGTAAAGTCCTGAACAACCATTATAAAGGAAAAGTTTCCCTGTTTCGCTTAAACCGTTACAAGCTTCCTTAAGTTGACTTTTCTTACTATCTGACTTAGTTTTAGGGAAATTCGTGATTTTCTTTTTCTTGCTTATACGTGGTTGATTGTAGGTTTTTGCTTCAGTTCAGATTAATGTTTGACAGGCATTCTTCTTTGAAATTTTGAGAAGGTTCCTTATGAAAGTCGAAGTTCCCCTCAAGGAAGAGGACTGTCGTGAAGACAAAAGTTATGATTTGTTATTTATCAGAACTCAGCAAACATGAAATTGGTTCTTGTGCACAGCAATTGACTGGGAGAGAAGTCAAACCACCTGTAGATTCATTATTTAGCTCTTAGCAAGCTTCACAAGAGGAGGTGAGAGACCAGTCCCATGAACTTCAGTGGTAAGAATCGAATTATTTGTGGAAATTTCCTGGACCAAGTACATCTGGGAAACTGATGACTCGTACCTATGTGCTCTAGTTGGGAAAGCACTGCGATCTGTGTGAGTTCTCAAAGTAACTGGCAAGGCGCAAGTTGTAATGCAACCATTAGACAAGATCTCGAATCTCGCCGCGGCTAAGAATGCTACACTGATATCACTTCCTTCATGAAGTTCTCAAATTTTGAAACGCAAAATGAAGTTATTAAAACAGGTGGTTGTTTCGCTCTAAATAACAATAGGATTATTCTAAAATGAAGTGAAATTTTAGTACATTAGAATCGACCACATCTGCACCGACAATAAAACTGCCTTGAAAAAGTTACCCAAGAAAACCGAAACGTCAGCTTATAACAAGCATTCCCGTGGACTTTGTTCCTCCTACTTCAAAAATGTTTAAAAGCGGGGCTTTACGTTTCCGAAGAAGAGAGTGTACCCAGTCAGGAAGAAGAAATCAAGAGCATCCGGTCAAAACAATAGACAAGTGGCGGTGAAATACAAGGGAATACAAAGTCATAAATGGTAGTGCACATCACTAACTCGATGCAGGTTATGAGAACGAAGTTTTCCAATTTACGTCACATTGCTTTCGATCGCTCGTTTAATTTACATTCCATTCGAAAAAGCTATTACCGGGTCATCGTTTTACAGGCACCGTGGCATGTAACACAAGTCATCCCCAGCAGACTAATCTAAATGCATGCAGTTTCACAACGCGATGGTAACATGCACACAAGGACACATGCAGTAAAATCACTTGATGGTAGCTGAGCCCGAAATTGTTGTCGTATAGTTTTAGGCGGTATGTCATATGAAGCAGTGTTCATTATGCCACTTCCAAGGGAAAATCACGAATAATTCGTCTTCTTCGATTTTTTCAATTATTACAGCGGATCTCCAGGGTATGGCCAAATTTTCCGGTTTCTGGGTCGTACAATTTCAGGAAATGTCTGCACAACACACCACGAAGTTCTGAGACTTTTGAGCGGATTCTTTTTTAATATGTATCCTGTCTTTGGTTAGACAGAAGCCAATATCTAAGACAGAAAAGTAGTAAAATATAAGTTCAACACATCTTCCTTCGTCTTGCATTGTCGGCAAAGTGTCACACCCTAGTCGAGATTATTTCCTATTGGAACAATTTCTAGCTTAATTGAAACGCTAGATTCACATTAAAATAATGCACACTTAGCAAACAGAAGCACGGATCATAAGAACTATTTCATGAAAATCTTTACTCAAACGTTCTTTGCCTTGATTTATTGGAGTGTAAATCAAAAACCGTAAATTTAGCGGGAGTAACTGGTGTATATCATTTAGTTCCCAATTTATGAAAAGAGCTAATTTTGATTTTAGAAGAAAGGGTTCTCGCTGGTATGAAACCATTACTCGAATTCACTTCACCTGAATTTAATGAGATTATCTCAAGTGCGAGGTTGAAATAGTTTCACGAAATTTATAAATTATGATCTTTCAAAAACGGCGATCAAATGCCCGGCCGAAACACAGAAATATCTAGTTTTGGTTTCTCCACCCGTTGACCTTCCTCTTGACAGTACCGATTCATGTTTTAATTTGCTTTCCAACACCGGAACGTCAATTTCTCAGGGGACGAACGACGGACATTGCTGTTAGGTTGCCGTGTCTTGTCATCTCAGAATATGTTCAAACCGCAGCAAATATTGTTGCTGGATTGAGACGAACGGTTTTCCGTGTTGAAACACCGTTCTTACATCACGTCGTCGTCAAGTTGCCTTGAGAATCAGCGGTAGGCGGTGGTAGTGACAACTTTCAGCTTGCGGACGCATAATGGCTATCTCACAATCGTGGTTCAATATGGACCGGATGAAATTTCAAAATACGCAGATTTTGTTCCGGGGACCGGTCCAATTTTGTGGTCAAAATGATGTTTGCGACTAAAGATACCCTGTACAGAAGTTGTCAACTTGAACTTTGAGTTCATCTCTGTAATATCAGCTTCGGAGTAGTGTGGAATCTACTCTGTTTTTGCTGAAATTTACAGCGATGTTCTAGTGCTCAGTGAAAAGTGTCTGTTGATTTTATACATTCCTTGCACAGCCATATGCTCAATGATTGAAATGAGTGCGTTGAGAAGCGCTCTAATGAAATCGCAAATAAAACCCTTACAGTCCTATCAATAAGTTATTCTCCGGTGTTCGCCACTTTTGGTCCGATGACTCTCTGGGTGACAGTTTGGATGAATGTCTTTCGTATTTTCAGACAACCGACGAATTGTCCTATGAATCGAGCCTTGTGTTTTGTCGCATAAAGCCCAGTTTGCTGACGGAATATAGCCTGACGGGCAATTTTAATTAATTGCTTTATCATTCCACCAGTTGTTCTTCACTCTCTGTGTACTTCCGAGCGAATTGAACAAACACGGTGATGACCAACCCACTTTCAGTCAATCGTAATTGTACCAAAGTATAACAATAAATATGATGGGAATAATGGGTTAAAGCTCTAATAATCAATACATCCTCTGTTGTGTGCGTGGGCGCATGTATGCATGTATGTGTGCGTGTGTGTGTTGGGAACACAATTCAAACCCGTGACCAAGATCTGGGAGAGATTCGAAGAATTTTTGGGATTGGCGATTTGTCCAGAGGTACATCATTCTTCACACTAGCTGTTTTTGGGCATGCAACAAAGGATCGCAGAGATGAATGCCTGCAGTCTCGGTTGTCGATAGAGCCCGGCACTTCATCAATCGTAATAGCCTGCTCCGAACTTTGTAGATTATTCTAGACACATCAGCCTTATTCACTAAGTGGCTGGCGTGATCATCTGGCACCCGTGATAACTCCCATCTAGATTAAAATAATCCAAGAAAGAAAAATCCATTGTGGAATTAGGTAACTCATTGACACCCAGATTCTTTGCTGGTAAAAGACAAATTTCCAGATCCGTAAAGGTTAATCCACATTAAAGATGGCAACCACCCTGAAGATCACCATTACAAACCGTTGACTTTCACAGCTTAGCTGGATCCGCTGCTGTGCAGAATCTGGTTGTTGTTATCTTAATACCTGGATACGGTTCATTTTAAACTAACGAATCGTTGTACCAGACCTTAAATCTGTGTGATATTAACCCCTCAAATCTCTCAAACAATGAATCCCAAACTCAGACAGATTCTAGCAGTCCCAACCTCATGGTCATTAACACCAACGGAAAGAAAGCTACTGAAATTTACTCCAAGTTTTTTCTCATAAGCGGTACTAAGGAGTAGAAATTTCAGCACAAATCCTCGTGTTCGACGAATGGCTAAAGCCAGGGCATCAGCTTATCGTTGCATGACAGAAAAGTCTGATGATTTAAGTGAACCAATAACCAATAGCCTTTTGATCACTGGATATCGGTTTTCTGATGTATCGGAGCCCTCACTTGTTTTGTTAAGTCTTTGAATCTTGTAGCTCTTCTCTGGCAGTAAGTATGAGTTAACGCGCCATACCCATGTGGAATGAAATAAACTGGGAACGTGAAACATTCTCGAAAAAAAAAACACAAACAGCATTAGTTTTTACCATACACCTTTATTCTTCCAATTTTTCTTTGGTGTACATCACGTATTTGTTAGTGTATCATTTGACTCGTCCAGCCGAGCATGATCAGTGATATTTGTTGATTAACCTACTTTCAAACGGTTATTGTTCAATAAATTTATTTAGGCTCTGTCAACATTCGAGAGCCTTGCAACAAGTTCATGTTTCAATTCCTTGAAAATTACCATTGAGCACATTGAGAAAACACAAGTTGGCGAACAAGCTCGTTTTCAGTGATTCGTACTCATGCCATTACATCACTATATACATATCTTGACAAAATATTTTCACTATAGGAAGGATTGGATTAGTCATGTACAAATATGGGTGGGGAAGGGATTTGTGGTGTTAATTATTTTGTTGTCTAGGGTTTGTATTGGGACGGGGAGTGGGCCAAGGGAGTTGAAGCGCAACTACAAACAGTTTTGAGAAAAAACAATTTGTGGTTGCGCTTCAACTCCCTTGGCCCACTCCCCGTCCCAATACAAACCCTAGACAACAAAACAATTAACACCACAAATCCCTTCCCCACCCATATTTGTATATGACTAATCCAATCCTTCCTATAGTGAAAATATTTTGTCATGTTCATGTTTCCTTAAAAATCATTAGTTGGCAATAGTAAATTTTCGTTGGGACCCCTAACTACTCCATATCGGACTTTCTTAGCATTTATGTATTAGTATCCAGTGTATTTGTAAAAAGGCTTACGCAAAAGTAGTACTCAAAGTCTACCAGTGGGGAGTTTAGTCATGTAATTTGCGATGCCATTCTTTGTGACAGACCACTAAGTTTTATCGTAACGATGACTTTTGTACATTCTATTTTATGCTCGACAAGCCTATGATAAAGAAACACGTTCAAAATATAAACACAAACGCAACGATGAAACGACCATTTATGGGCACCGTAAATCTGATCCTTGATTGGTATCAGTTGAATAGTAACCACTTCATGGACGCAAATCAAACAGTTAGAGCTATCTGTAAAAGGCACACTAATGAAAATCCGAATACAAACGCTGACTGTCGGAGAATTTATTGGCTAATTCATACGGAAAACGCCTGATTCATGCATTCTAAAGACTAAGGCAAAATGAATGAATTTCCAGACAATGATTGAAATGCGTTCGAACTAGTGGATTCCATTGCTCAATTTTGCAATTCCTTTCTCATTAAAAGTTCACTAGGTCGAATACCGGTTCAAAGACAAAAAATCGCATCCCTAATCGATTTTTATGCACAAATTTGAGCTAACAGTTGTTTTGCGATTGATTTTCTCGGTTCTTTTCATTTGCAAAGCATCTGCGAATCCTTTATGACGACGGTTCTACATACCCGAAGACTCACAATGTGACAACACTAATATAGGCCTATGCTATGGTGTGAAATTCATAATTGAACACTGAAGATAAGATAAAACACAAAGTTAACAGTTGGCGCTTTTTGGGATGACGATAACAAAGGAAAACTAACTCAGTTGTGGACAAACAAGAACTTCAATTTCAATGAGTGTGTGAATTGACTCAAACCGTGTAGATGGATATGTGAGTTTGTGTGTGTGCGCGTGCATCGGGGAAAAGCGTTGCATAAATAATCCGATTACAGGACTAGTGATGCGGGTGCGATGTTTGACAACTTAAAGGTGACGACACTTGACCAATTTCTCATCTGGTGATATCAATCTCACTTAAGTTATTCTGATTGTCACGAAAGTATTCTCTAGCATTGTGAAGACAAATTCACATTCCGGAATCGCAGTAGGAAATGAGGCACGGATGCTTGATGTCAACCGTTTTTTTCAAAAACCATTTACGTCGCTATTTTTGAAACCGATTCGAGGAAAGGACTAGGCCTCGATTTAAATGTCTTACTGTCAAAACAGAAAACAATTTCTGGAAGTTGTCAATGAATTTGGAGAATCTTTTGTGGCAGACATTTTTTGTGCACAATATGCATTGGGTCCATTATCGTTTAGCACTAGTAGATGACAGTAATAGAATTGTGGAGTTCACTAATCCAAACGTTCAAGAACATTTTTCTCGAATTCACTTTGACTGTTTTCGGGCGTTCCGGTAAATCTCCCTTGTGAATATGATGTCAACTAGCTAGATGTGAAGACCGTCGCAGAGAAGAAATTTGACCACATCTAAAGTTGTGCCTTACAAAGGAAGCAACAATGTATTTTGGGATCTTTTGCTAGCTCTGCAAAGAATAAAATGGGAATGCAAAGTATAGGACAGGTTTCAAATTTCCTTTTAAAGATTCCGCAATAAATTGATTCTGCTGGTATTTTGATAGTCTTATTCAGCAACATGTCGAATCAGATCAGATGACACTGCTGGTAATGATGCTTCTGGTAGATGATTTTACAACAAAAGTCAGTCACTTCTAACCTCCTCAGGGAAAAAGTGCAAGCGGATTCCTAATAATACTGCAAAAGAGATGACAACTGGTCCTAATCCAACTGTGGTGAATTTCGCAGTTACCAGTTGCAAGCAATACATTTTGCTAACTGGAATAAAACAATTGGAACGAGATGTGTCAGCAAAATCTGATTAGTCGCACATGAAACCGCCTGGAAATGGGCAAGAAAAATAACGCAAACTGCTGTGAAACGGACGGATTTCAGTTCGAGAACCGAGGTGAAGCTGACTGCAGTAGGTCAGTTTGAATGAAAAGACAATGATCGCACTCAATTAATCAAGCTGGTCTTCGGTAGGACTTGTTAACTAAAACATCAGTGTCCTTTTCCGGCATTTGTCAACAATTCCATTAGATTATAATTAAAATGACTTTAGAACTCCAGAGGCTTTCAGTTACTTGCTTATAGATAAAAGTTCATCTGCGGGCGGTGTAAATTCACCGAGACTGATACCACCGAAATCCTTTGAACGGATAAACTACCCGATGTTCCCCGTTCGGTTTGGGAGGATCTATTTTCAACAACGAAAGGATTTTAATAAAAATACAACTGAATAACTTTGGGATTAAAAAGCTGTTGGTTGAATGAGAAGGTAAAACCAGCCGCTGTAATCACGGTTACCGTTCACACTCCGTTGATGTGCTACTCGTGAATACCAGTTATCGGAGCACAGTTGTACACAGGCGACCATTTGGGTGGAATTCACCTCTTCGAGGTCACGCTTGTTCGGACCAGAAGGAAAAGCTAAGGTGATGCAATGTTCCACTTTCTACGTTTCTTATTGCGTACCTGTACCACGGATTTGTTTCGGATAAAGAATAACATGCATTATGAATGGAAAGTGAAGTAGGGCACCCATGCACCGGCTATCTGACGATCATACGACGTGCAATATCTGGCGAATCTTGTGCCGTATAAAGTGCTATTAGAATTCCCCAAAATGTTGTTATCAACTACTCCTCATATGAAAGTAAGCAAAAGTCTGAGAGGTTTTATATTCAATAACCGGTTGTTCGTTATTCGGTAAATAGATTTTGTCTCCAATTTACATTTACAATGATTTTTATGACAGTTGTGTGATCAGAATTATGTTACTGCTTAACGTTTACAAACAATGGCCAAAAACAGGTCACTGTAATGCTTCCCTTAAGGTGAAGAGTGCAAAATCTTCAAATGATGACATTGCAGAAATCCGCATGTATGAATGTTCCAATTGATCAATGAATTCTCCTCAGTCGATAGAGCAACGAAAAGCTCGATTCAACATTTGGTGTGCAAATCGTTGTATCGAAATAACCTCCTTGTAACAGCGGAAAAAAACACCGTGTGATAAACAAATTTTGAAATCCTAAGTTCTTAATTATGTCGGAAGTAGTGATAGCTTTTAGTTATTATGTCCGAAAAAAACAAAAACAACCAAATAAATGTTGCTAAATTAAAACAATATTTTCTAAAATATTCGTTCTCATATATCTCCTTCGTGCATTATGGATCATGCGTAGAATATTCATCTAAAAATCGACATATGATCTTGCTCTTTTCGCTAAAAGCAGTTCTTAGACCTGTTTTAGGCTAGGCAGTTCTCTGGGGCACAGGCGTGTAAACATAGCACACCATTCGTATAGTTGCCAAGATATTCGAATTATTTAATAAGGTACCTCACCATGACCTCTGGAATTCTCGCTCGTGCACAATGTTTCCGATGACCAGTGGCATCCTTGATGATAGCCATTGCAACTTAATCTCAGCATTCCGTATCAAAGGCGCCAAGCTTGCTGCCTCGACGAAATATCATTGCGAAACTCGCACCATGGCAAACATATGCACAAGTTTTCACTAATCGTGACCAGACGTTCAGCAAAAAATGACATTTTCCTTTGACATTAAAGTGAAGGAGAGCAATCTGCAGAGGAATGGATTTTTCTTGTTTTTTTTGTTTGTTATACACAAAGCGAGTCACGACACAGGGTGCAAACACCATAGCCACGAACATACTATAAACGGGTTTGTCAGGATCACAGTCACGTAAGACCTGCAAATGCTCTGATTTGTCATAAACTGCAAGTGAATCGGAGGCATATTGTCCCATAGGTGGACAAAAGACCGTAAAATAAGTGCAGGATATCCAGGGCCGGAAAATAGATAAGAACAACTGCCCATCTATATACGGAATGAGCACCAAAGAAAAGAAATCGAAACTGGGACAGGAGAAAAGGAACAACGAAGAAACTGCCGGTCCATGGGCCAATGACCGCCAACCGGACATTAAGAAATAAATGCTCGTCAGTTGGAAGGCCCTTTTAAAATCTGTCTAAAAAGAGAATGAAGAAAAAAGAAATCCACTCGCATGTGATTGCAATATTCGAACGAAGGAACAAAAGGAGACGACGTTATTCGTGGTAGCAATTTTTCGCAAAGCAGAGAGACTGAAAACACGATGAAGGTACAACTCATGGCCACCTATTTCGAAAACAATGAAAAGTATACCATTCGGAGTGCACCGAAGAAACCATCGGTTCGTTATTCTTCCTAACGTTAATGCAAAATATACGTGGGGAAGAGTGAAACAGAAGAGAAGAATAAAACGGAGTTGAAAGCAAAACCATCTACTTTCATCTGTAATTATTACACAGATTCACTAGAGGTAATAGAATGAGAGGAAAGTTGGCAGGACAGAACTGTAATTAACTGCTTTGGTGAAGGAGCAAAAGGTTCGGCTGCCGCTGACGGGTGTCCGTAATTTGAGTTCTGTAATTAAAGAAGAGCCTTCTGATCAATCGTTTTGCTGTCCATCATCTGTTCCTAGCTAGCGCGAAATAAAGGTGGAACCCGGGAATGGAACAGTGCGGCAGAGGCAAACTTTTCGGCTCTTCAGGCAAACAAAACGATCACTTGTGTAATCGAAACCGTCCGGCTATTAGGGACTTCCAAATTTAGGAAAAAGTAGAATAAAAATATTCGTGCAGTGAAGAACTATGCTTATTTAACCGAAAACAGGCAAGAAAAATCAATAATCAACAAGCCCATCGTAACTCGGAGGCTGGCAACTTGCGAAAATAATCCCCGTTTCAGTATTGCATCGCTCAATTCAGCATTATCCAATAGTGGAAACCCTGATTGTCTGAATATGATGGAAAGTGGAACATCACAGAGGTCCGGTGGGACAAATGGAGTAACACTGGTGAGCTCTGATAACAGAAACCAAATAAAACTGAAGATGAGGTCAGCAGTATGAGCACGGTTGTTAAGAGCTTACAGGTGATGCGTGGGGAGGGCACTTGATTGGCATGAGCTGCGAACCATTATCATCGTCATTACAATTGTCCAGCGTTAAACAACATGGCAAGCCACACTGACCGCTGCCTTTCCCCAGAGTTACACGTTTATATAAAAAGAGTGAATACCCAAGGGGAACAGGGAGTGGACCTACACAGGCGGGAAAAGATAAGATGCTGCTGCAGCCAACACACAAAACACAGTCTAACTGTACAAGTGCACGTATTTTCAATCATTCTGATTCGATGGAAAATGACAGCACGATCATCACTGTTCACGGTTCACTGCCATATCCTTCAATGTCTCCAGCCAGCAAGCCGATGAGTCTTTCGCACCCCAACCACGAAGGCGTAAGACACCTACTTTACCTAACTTCGCTGTACATTTTCTCATCCAATGTTGCCACGTCATCTGTTGGCCTCCACATGGCTTCTTCCATTCCTTAGGAGGAACACGAAATACGGCACGATATGGTAGACGAGTGTTCGTCATACGCAACACGTGATTCAACCAGCGTAGTCTACTGAGTTTCATACGCCGAAACAAGTTGTTCTCAGAAGTGGCACCCAATACCAGATTCCTAACCTCTATATTATTCACCCGGTCACTCCATTCAATCCTAGCCATACTACGTAAACATCGGTTGTCGAAAATCTCCAACCGACGAACATCTCCCACACGCATACTCCACGTCTCGCAACCGTACAACAAGACTGAGCGCACTGCGGCACAATACACACAACCTTTCAACTTCAGTGAAATATTAGACCGACGCCACAAATGATTCAGTCCAGCGTAAGCTGCACGAGCCTTGGATATACGCGAGTTTACCTCCACTATCGAGCTACCTTCGTTAGACACGCAGCTGCCAACTTGGTGAAATGGTCTACAATCGTTATTTCCTCTCCATCCAGTATCAAGTTCGGCGCTGCTGTCGTCCAGTCCTGTAACAGCACTTTGCACTTTGAAGGTGCAAAGCACATGCCGAACCGAACAACCAAACTCGAAAGTCTAACTAGTGTGCGGTGTGCATGGCTTGCAAACTCGAACAGGCACACGACGTCGTCTGCGTAATCTAGGTCGCATAGCTATCCTCCACTTCCCAGTTCGACTCCTGCATCCCGGAGACCTCCTAAAGCATCTTCCATCACCTCATCCATGACGAAGTTGAACAAGAATGGAGAGATGGGACACCCTTGTCGAACGCCACTAGTCGTTTCGAATGAACGTGACAGTTCACCGTATACCCTCACGCGACCATAGGTATGCGAGTATAATGCTCGCAACAGGTTCACGAACTTCGTTGGCATACCCCTCCGGTGGAGAGCACTGAGTAGTGCTGGTCGATCCACGGAGTCGGAAGCACTTTTCAAGTCGAGGAAGACTACGATCGTAGGGCGGCGGTGCGTGTGACGCGCTTCTAGGATCTGTCGAAAAGTGAATATTTGGTCGATGCAACCTCGACCTGGCTGAAATCCGGCCTGTTGTTCGCGGATATTACTCTCGTGAATCGGTTTCAAACGACGCAGTATTACCAAAGCTAACACCTTAGTAACTATTGGAATTAAACTAATCCCACGATGATTGCTGCAGTCACTCCGTGTAACCTTCTTGAAAATGGGTATAATCAGTAACTCACCCCACGATAGCGGGATACGCTCCTCGTTCCAAATATCATGAATCCAGCAGGTAAGTGATTTCATCAGCACCTCTCCACCCAATTTGAAAAGAACTGGTAGGTCGTCGGGACCGGCAGCTTTTCCCCTCTTCGGAAGC
>LUCM01009958.1:49175-74806 GCA_008360955.1 Fasciolopsis buskii
GCAGAGACATTATGGGTAGGCAGGAGGGGCCAAGAGATTCGGTTTGCGGATAGAAGGTGTAGACTGAATGTAAAAGAGAGGGAATTCTGAGCAGTAGCATACTTATCATTATCCAACTAACCTGCGCTCGATGCAATGGGCAGCGCGGTCTCGATCATCCTGCGCGACGACCGATGCAGTATGGAATTATTTGTAAGTGTGTAACTCATGGGATTGATAGACGGGCGCTGCTAGGAAGTCCAGCCACTAAGCAGAAGAACGATTAGGGTTCTCAACTAAAGCCTTTGGTTCTGACAAGAACCTGACCGCTAGCCAGCGGGGAATAGCTGAGTGGGAGCCCATCTACTTGGATCGATTATTCTTTCACTCGCCATTCTGTTGGAGCTGATAACTCAGATCAACCCCCAAACTGGAGGACCAGGAGACTACTTCATCAGGCCTCTACCCATTGACGTTCCAGGCATGATTGACTCTTCGGCTTCAGATAATTAATCTTGCGTAGCTCGTTGGATCATGGAGGCACGCAATCCCTCACACCACGTCAAAGTGTAGTCTCGTTCCGTGATGGGAGCTGCGAACCACGGCAAATTGTTCGGCTTTTTGCACTGCAGCAGGAATATAAGAAGGACTGCTGCTACAATATCCTAGATCGATGGAGCTGACATTGAGATGTGTCGCCCGCAGGTTTTGGATGTCCGGAATCAAGTAATTGCCGTCACCTTACGGTGAACTGCAAAATATAGGAAAATAATGATTATAACGAAACAAAGCCTCATTCATACCGGCCAAATTTATGAGCATAGTAGTCAAGGATAACTGTTTCATAATTAAAAACAAATGAAGGACGAAGATGAAAAGATTAGGCTTGTATTAAATATCGGTGGAAAACAGTGCGAGAGCTGGAGACGGAAGTCGCCTGGTGCGGTGGAGTTTTGTGTTCTGATCATAAATAAGAAAAAAGAGAAGATTAGATTCATCGCTGCAGAGGATAAGTGTGACAGTTAAGTTTCCCAAAGTTGATGTACGTGTTTCCATGGTGGCTTTCCGAGTTGTTGTAGCGAGCGACAGAGTACACGGTTATGATTTGTTATGATTCATAGTAAGAGCGAGTGCCGGCTGCAGTGATACTGAAATTCAAACTGGTTTACCCCAGAAGGCTGTACTAGATAAAGCATGGTGAGGAGTTAGTTGAAGAAAAATCAATAATAGGGAGGATATTTCATCGAAATTCGGAAAAGACGGGGGCAGCAAATGTGCAATCCAATCAAGCAAAAATGGTTTCCAAAAACCCAAACACATGGCTGACAGGCATGGACATTCCGGAAATCTCATTTACCAAAGGTGTAATGATGATACATTCGTGATTCCTGCGAAGTTTGACACCACCCGTACGAGCACAAAGTATACAAAAACGACGATAATGCTGTCGACATCAAACATTTTCTTGTATGGTGAACACTTCAAACAGATATGTACTGAATTCATGAAGGAAGCATTTTACCCAAAATAGGTGGCCGTCGTTTGCAGGATGAAGTAATAATGGAATCATTCGAGGTAACTAACTGCTCTGCTCTCTATTGGGTGACCGCGTATTACAATGGCGCACAAAGCACACATGAATATGAATGATCTACGGACGAAATTTTCTGGCAATTGATACCTCCCACCGTACACAAATATTTGTTCCTTCACTAATTCATGTTATTCCTCCTCTTCCCACCTCTTTTCCTCACATTCTTCGGGAAATCCAATCGGACATGCTAGTGGTAGTGACACCGTAATAAGTACTCTTCCTGTTCTCTCGCGATCTCCCTCACAGAGCACCCAAATCTCACGGAACTCGCTGTCACCCAGGGACGCAATCCTTCATTTTTAATGCCCCTTCAAACTGACCACATTCAATTTGTGAACAGTGATGCATATAGTTCAGCATGGTTGTTTAGCTCGTGCACTGAAGATCATGTTTATCCATGTGTGCTGTATTCAAGAGACTTGCATTCAAGACATCAGCTCTCTAATCCGACTGACATCTAGTCCGTTCGTGAAGATTCGTCTGAGTATTGCCGAGGACCACGAGGCTACGGCTTCTGGTGTTCCTGGCGCTGATGTGGTTCTCAGTGGGAGGATTCAGGCTGCACTACCTTACTCGATTCCAGTTGACATTTGGCTATGCGCAGTGAGACAGAGATTCGTGCGCACTGAATAGCCTTCACTCTTATAGACGCAACGTGTTTGTCATCTCTACGATTGAGCCAACAGATTGCAGCCCAGATGCAATCAGGTACACATTCAATCAAACGTTGCACGAGTTCTTACACACAGCAAGACTTGCTAACATCCTGATTTTGGCGGCGGATAAGAATGGTTCTCGAATGAGGCATCATTATCGGGTCATTTTATTCTCGGTTCCCATTTCTCTGACAGCGGGGAACGGTTGTCAGCTTTGTGCTCAGACCATCAGTTGTTTCTCACTAGTACGAATTTCAGATGTTCCAATCGCCGGTGCACCCACCTTGCGCCTGCTCTCTCTGGATCAGCGGTGGACCCAAATCGACCACATGTGCATTAGCTACAAATGGCAGGGCTGTCTGCATGACTAATATTCGTACTGGAACACTCGTCGATTCCGACCGCACGTTAGTTTCCACTAAGCTGTTCGTGCATTTTGATTGGCGTTGAAAAGCACGCTGCAATGTTGGTTAGATTGTGACATGCTTTATGATCTGACTGATGTTTCAACATTTTGAGGAGCACCGTGTGACAAGGTAGGATTGCTTTCCTTCAAAACGTCAGAGATCCTTGGTGGCTTTTCAGAAATCCCTTTAATTCAGCACGCGGCGCGAGTTTTGGCCTGACGTAAAAGGACTTTGGTGACAGAGATTACTACCGCCATGAGAAATTCCTGAAACCCGTTTACCTCATCCGTGCTCCGAGTAGGAATTCATCAGGTGTACGGAAAGGTATCAGTGAAGCTGTTTGAAACTTCTAGTGTTACTGATGGCAATAACCAGATTTTAACGTGTGAGAATAGTGGATGATAAATTGTCATATCCGTTTTCTTGATCAAAGATCAGTACTACCGCGGCGACATCGTGCCGAATGATGCAATGGATCAAATCAACGAAACCCATTATAAGGTTAGTTATCCACAAAGAACAAAATCAGCCACCTAACTGGCTGATCACTGAATGCCGACCAAAGAAAACCTATATAGGCGGTTTTTATTTTAACAATGAACTTTTGTCTCCTCGACAATATTTTCCCTCACTAGAGTCGGTAGAAATAGGTGATAACAGCCGAGAGATAGAGTCGATTGAAGATTTATGAACGAAGCAGAACAGAAGCCTGCTGCTCTTTGTGCGTTTCAAAATATAGAGCACTATTTGAATATAGGGCACTCAATGTCTCATAGTTCCCCACCTGTTCCATTGTATCAACCAATGCCTGCGGTGTACTCCAACTTCGATGAAGGATCGTCTCGCTTCAGGCCGAAAAATGCAACTACTCCGATGTGATCAGTCTCAAAGAACGTCCATTCATCAAAGGGTTTGATTCCAGTAGGTTCTAATACCACTGCTCAAATGGAATACTCGTATCTCACTCATATCTTGTATTCCGGATGATTCACTATATTTGCATCAAGAAAACAAAATGGAGCTTAATATTATTGAATTCCACACGTATTTATTGACTGATATTTTCTAGCAAGCTTCTAGGTCGAAAAAGCACATGGATTCGGGATATATGGACGCGCGAGTAGTGGTTAACTTTAAGACATCGGGACGGAACAGCAATGATATGTATGAGCCGGGTAGGAGTTGACACGGAATTTGTGCGGTTCACCGTTCAGAGTAAGGAAAAATGGGTGCATATATGTGGAAAAGTATGAGCATCCGGCAACTTTCAGCTTGTGGTTCTAAACCGAACGGATAGTGGTGGGTTCACTTTCGTAGACTTAGCGTAAACCGGTCGATTATTTGCAGTGATACGTCCAGACGACAATGCAACTCCGGCATCGTTGGAGTTCACATGACTCCAACAAGAGAGATGCCGAGTCCTTAGCCACCGAGGACCCCACATTTAAATAAATTTTCAGGCGTGCATGATTTTACAGGGCCAGGGATTGCGCTTTAGAAACGCCCTAAGTCGATCTCGGTGTAAAATTCAAAGCTGATCAGTTTTACTCTTTTCTTGTTTGGGCACTCATGAGTAGTGCGCAGGAAGTCTGAAAGTCTTTCGGTTTCCGTTGTGTTAACATGGCTTTAACTGACGTTTTGTAGTTCACGAATTTACGTGGGACTGGTATTACTGCTGTAAGATAGTCGTGAAAATATTCCCGTCCTATCACCACTGAATGATTCCAAGGTTAGACCTTAATTTCATCTAAACTGCACTGTATCTTGTGACTAACCCTAGAGCGTGCACGTTTTATATTGGATGGGTTGATTGTGCTCACCCCAAGCTATACATTTCCGTTTTGCTTCTTCGTACGCCTATCGCCGCCGGAAATTATCTCCCTACTTTTTCATTTCTTGGGTTACGGGAATGCTATTTGGATTGCAGCTAGCTATCGGATTAGGAAATGCCCGTCGACTGTTGGATTTGAACACACCAGTATCAGTTAAACACAGTAGTTCAGTCGACTTGATCTATGTTGGTGTTGAACGTCTTATAACAGTGATCACCTGCTAACTAGGATTTTAAAAAAGGTTAAATTACTATCAGTATCATAGTTTGAAACTCGAGTAATTTTGATAACTATAGACATAATGCATGCTCCAAATGTTAAGGAAATAAAATTTAAGGCATGCAAATAATAAATCTGATGTTTTGTCATGTCGTACTAACGAAATTGGTGCGTACTTGGAGCGCACTCTTTGATTGACTATGCTGCAATTATGTCATTGTTATTTCGTTTTTTTCTTAAAGAATCCTTGGTTCCATCTTTGTCTCTGCCCACCGCGACAATCGCTCGGAAGTATTCCTGTTTTAAAACCATATTTTTCTTAACATGAATGGGGATCATGCACTGCAGCACCTTAAAAATCTAATCCATCCAAAAGAGGCACTCGTGCTGACTGGCAGGTAGCTCTTAAATGCACCCTTCCGATCAAGATGTCCATTCCGGCATTGCTGAGTATCAACATCCGTTCTCTGCTTACGAAAATGTCGTATCTGTCCGTCGTGCTTCAATCATGTTTACACTTGTGTCATCTACATGCGAGAATCGTGACTGAACCCGGATATCGCTGATTCACTCGTGTCGATGGACAGCTTCAGACTCCATCGGCAGGACAGAGCTTCGAACAAGAAGAAGACTGGGAGCGGTGTTGCAACATATATAAACTCCTTCTGGTCTGGCAAGTCTGATGTTGTTTATTCGTACTCACTACATGGAATTGAGTGTCTCGTGACACAGTTTCATCCTAGGTTTATCTCGCCATGTAAGTATTATCATAACGAATTTATGCACTGCCCTTTTTAGCTCTCAACAAAATATCTCGTCTTTTTGACTCTTTCTTGTGTTTATTGTTCCTCTTCTTGAGGATTATCTGCATATTACCGCAGGTGTTTTCAACCATGCATCTACCCCAAAGCTACCTGTGTTCGATTTGACTGACCTCTGCTTTTTTCCCACCAGAGGCGGCTCCTCTTTAGATAAAGTTATTACCAACCACCTTTATCTGCTTTCCCGGAAACTGCGTGCTCCAATTTCAAGTATCGATCATTGTCTGCTTCTGTTGAGACCCAATATATATTCTAGGTCAGCTTTCCTTTCCTTAGTGTAAACAAATCAAATCCGAGTTCGCTTCTGTAATTTTCACACAACAGCCTTATTCTTATTCACAAGTTCTGTCCACTTCCATCTGCTTGTTTCTATTTTGAACTCCTGCCAAGTGACAATGTCAACCTTTCAACAGAGGCAGCCAACGCAATCTTTGCCATTTTCTGCCCCTCAGAAACACTATTCGTCTCAAATGGCCATATATCCACCCAGAAACTGAAATCTCTAGAAAGACGCAAGGAGCACTTGTACAAATCCCACAGGAACACAAATGTGTGGTATAATTCAAACCTAAGAAAGACTGAAATCAAGCGCATCAACATGACATTCGGTAGCCAGCTGTTAAGTGCGAGCAGCAACTGATTCCCATGGAAAGGCATTCGACTGTTTTGTGGGAAGAAGAAGAAACATGCGAAATTTTCTGCGGATGTCGACAGTACCAATTACACTTTCATCCATCCTTCTACTTTTACCCTGGTCATACTTGGTCAGGGTGATCATGCGACAGTTACAGGTTTTTCCAGGAAAGAGTTGCTCGACGTTCTGCGCACCACTAAAATTACCACAGGGGTTGATCTTGAAAATCTGCCCTCAGATCGCTTAGATATGGTGCTGTGAACCTGACGGATGCATTTGCTTATTTAAGTACCTCATCATTAGGCTCGCCTTCTATCCCTGACTGCTGAAGGCCCGTCATTGTTGTTTCCATCCCAAAATCAACTAGTAATACTGCTTTAGCAAAACGCTTTTGCCTCTTAATATCGTCTGGTCTGAACCTGACGGAGCGTGCTGTACCTAAACGCATGAGTTCTTCTATGTACCGTCCTGACAACCGTTTTCAGTTTGCCTATAAATCTAACAAGTTCATTTTAGACTCTGTCGCCTCCCTCATTCACCACATTTGTAAGTCCTTAAATTCATTGATGAAATCTGTGCGTTCTGCCTTCCTGGACTGTTTGTCAGCATTCGATTCGGTCCCATGGTCTCTTCTATTTCACAAACTGCAAACATTTGGTTCTCCCAGGCCTTTATTAGCATAGCTGTCTGATTACTTTACTAACCCAACACAGCGCACACGAATGGATGGCAAAACTTTAAAACCGTTGAGTAACAACTCAGGAGTGTCACAGGATGCTGTTCTTTTGCCGTTTCGTTTCCCTACTTACATTAGCGACCTATCAACTAGCTCACTCTATCATCCATTTAAGTATGTTTGTGATGTTGCCCTCCTTTCGAACAACGATAATTTTCAAAGTTTTCCCAACAACCTGCCTTAGAGTTGTGAATGATATACTGTCAATGTCTTCTGCTTGCGATTTCTCTGCGAGAGCTTGTTTAACTCTTGACACATCTAAATTTTTCGAATGTCTGTTCTCTCTCTCTCTCTCGATCGACTTACCATCTTCCATCAACCCAAAAACTCTTACCAGGGTCGATTCTGTGAAATATTTGTGAGTTAATTTTGATAGTAATCTAAAGTGGGCTACTCACATTTCCACCTGTGTAAAGGTTCTATGACGTTTGTCATTTCAAATCAGGAGGCTTCGACACTACAAGGTGAACCAAAGCACCATCTCCTGGTTTGTACATCAATCTTTTTCCAATCATTCTTTACTGTTCTCCTGTTATTTTTCCAGGTTTACTCAAAAAGACTTCAAAATTCTTCGCCGGGGACTATCAATTATTAGCCCTGTGTCCTTTATACCACAAAGTGAGTTGTCCTTCAGTCTATGTGATCAGCACTTGACAGCATGCGAAACATTTGCTGACAATTCTTTCAGATCCCACATCCTTTGCACAGCGACCTTTCAAAGTGCAGCTCACAAATTTCAACACCAGCCGCTTTTCGTTCCGTTCCCTCCAGAATCAATATCTATAGGAACTCCATTGTCTCATATTTAGCACGCATTTTGACAAACCATGACGGCGTTTTAGCCGAATTCCCGAATATCTTATCACAATATTCTCAGATCATTCTTCAGTGAGTTTTCATTGCATTGTTCAAGGTGGTTTGCAACTATTTTCTTGTTTCTCACATTTTGGACTAAAGTGCAACATCCTTTTATGCAAAACTCCATAAAATACATTAGAACACAGTACGGACGGTGCGTTTATTTGCACTCGTAACCAGCTGGACTAATCGGGGTTTGCACAAATCAGGTACCATGTTAATGGGCCATTCAATAACACTTGACAGGCGGCGGTCAAACTGATGAGGTTTTGGGGCTCACACTTGAGGATTAAGGGTCTGAATCTTCCCACTGCAGATCAGCTTCATCGCTTGGCACCTCTCCGTTGGCCATGGCTCCGTTCCTAAAAATGGTACACACTTCAGTTACATTAATAAAATAGATATTTGTAACCGTTTCGAACTCTATATTTTTAAATCATAGCTACTTCAGGCTCTTAAATTCCCCAGTTTGGTCCAATCTGTTGTGTGTGAATTCACATGCAAGTTGTTGCAAGGCGAGTTAGCCTTCAGGAAACGAACCTAATTGTTTTTTACAGAACAGTATAGGTGATCGGATAGATGATAGAACCACTAAACTAGCAACATTTGTGTATGCAACTGGTTAACTTATTTTCCAAATGTCATTTAGGACAACTAATTTTCATCGAAACCATAGATTAGTGTTCAGTTCATCAGTGAAATTAGAATCCCCTGTATTTTTATCCATAAAGACAATTTAGCGTACTTTATTAAGATGAACTGAAGTAATAATACATCGCTTTTGAATTAGGAAATTCTCAGATGCAATGGCTTTGCTTGTATCGGTGAATCGTTTAGTACTACTGTTTATTTTCTGTATGAATTTTCTGAACGGTGAGAACCGTCAGTTTTTATTTTCCA
Organism: Fasciolopsis buskii; assembly: GCA_008360955.1. Classification (NCBI taxonomy): domain Eukaryota; kingdom Metazoa; phylum Platyhelminthes; class Trematoda; order Plagiorchiida; family Fasciolidae; genus Fasciolopsis; species Fasciolopsis buskii. Next base: position 57,812 of record LUCM01009958.1, read on the forward strand.
AGCAAAACAGTTCTTGCAACTTTCACATCTGCCACCTCAGTTTGATACGATTGCACACTGACCGCTTATTTTAGGTTGTTTTTAGGCTACTTACAAATGCATGTCTTCCGGTTACATTGCTAATCATGTGTGGATTTTAAATATTTCATTTAGTTTGCATGCAATTTGGGCAATCATCATCAGCTCCTTTCGATTTTAATACCTCAACTTCACTAGATTCGAGGAATAGAACACTGAATTAATAAAGGCGAAGCAGTTAAAAATACCACCAGCAGAACCGAGTTGAAGAAACTTTGTTTCTTATGTTACAGTATACTAGTAAGGCAGTTATGATTTGCACAGGCGAATTGCATCACCTATCTCCTTAAGAGTGAACAATTATCATAATGAATTAAAGTTACTGCGCAACTTCAACCTGCTCCGATTTTAAATCTTAATGACATGAACTCATGTTACTCCGGGCAACTCCATTCGTTCTCAAAAAGCTCCCTTTAACCTCAGAAAACGCATTCACGACTACGCTGTTAGGGTATCCGGAATGTGTTCGAATACTATCTTAATGAATTTTGCACCATTTATTACCACCAGACATAAACAGCCAAGTCGATCCACTGTTCGAAAAGCGGGGATCAAATGCACTGAAATCCTGTCGGCCATGTCAACAAAACAGATTTGTTAATTTGATGGAACAGGGAAGACGAGAAACAGGTGCACAAAAATGACTGACACTCTATTGGAAATAATCCAGAAAACAATGAAATACCCTTCCGACCGAACGTTGAATCCAATTCAACCGCACTTATTACAAAAAGCATGAAATTCAACCTGCAAAGAAACTGTCTACAAATTCACAAAAAATAATAACGATTCCCTCGGTGGAAAAACACTGACAAATCTATCACCAGAGATTGCCGACCAAGCCAGACTGAAAATGTGCATTAAATGAAAAATCAAAAACGATTACACCTGATACATTCACTGAAGAACGAAAGGTGTTGATCATATTGAAACAAAACGAGTCTGTCCAAATCACCAAGGCTGAAAGAGGCAACGCGACGGTTGTCTTCAACCTGAGTTTTGACCCTTAACAGTTGGATCGTAAGAAGTAATTGAAGAGAAGAGCACAGCCTAACAAAACAAAATCTTTGACATGTAAATGTGTCTAGTGTGAAAGAAAAACTCAGGAATTCCTCGTGGTTCCCAGTAACGCCCAAAACCAACAAAATCAGGAAGATACTATGGACTACCAAAAATTCACAAGCTTGGTTCTGATTATAATCCACGTGGTACGTGTTAAAAGAATACCTCAACAGTCTACTGAAACCGTATAAAAATATCGTGGCAGGTAGAATCCATGGCGCTTTTGACTTTGCATACATTAGAGAAAATGTCACACTGGAAATAAATGAACCAGCCGTCAGCTTTGATGTGACATCTTTATACTTAAGCGTCTTCACAAAGAAAGTTTTGATTATTAGCATCACATATTGATATCTGGCATTTCCTTGAGGAAACGTTGTATGCTAACTCTTGCGGAAATTATTGACTTGGAGCTGTGTCTCATCTCCACTTTCTTTATTTCAAATACACATTATGCAGCCTGTCTGAAAGCATTGCCATGTCTCCGGCCATTGCCGACCGTTAGTTGCACTCTGTTGAACCCAGCGCTCTGTGATCATTTAAAAACACGGAATATTTACCTAAGAAGCTTGGATGACACATTCGTGGTAATTAAATAACGATACAAGAAAGGCCTTCTCCGTTGTCTGAACAGTCAGTGCCACTATATTAGCTTGACAACGGAGTCGGACAATAGCGAAGTGGCAGTCAATTTTCTGGACTGTCATCTTAAGGTAAGACTTTCAACACAAACCCATGTATCCCTAGATATCTAAATTTTCACTCGGTGTTCCCACACTGCATAAAACGAGTACTCATTAAGTGATTAGCCAACCGAATTTACAACATCTGCAACGGTAGCACAATATTTGATTGGAAAACCCATCGAATTAACAGCGCACTTCAAGATAACGACTGCCCGTCACAGCCAGTGCGAAATGAGCTAACAAAAAGTAAAAACAAACAAGGACAAATGTACATAAACGAAAAGTGGAGTGGTTGGCCTCTGTCGTCATACCATACAGATCAGGTACATCGGAGGCCCTCAGAAAAACCCTCACTGATCATAATATCCGCACTTTCTCAGCATGGATAACATACCAACAGAACTGACCAAACCAAAGGACTCGGGCACATACCGGCTCATAGCAACTGCATTTACAACATTAGCTGCAAGGACTGCCCAGCATAATACACTGGACAGATCTGCAGACAACCGAAGGTTAAGATCGCGGAGCGCAAACGAAAGAAGAAGTCCCAACCAACTGATAAAGTCGCTTTATCAAAGCAATACGCGCGACCCAACAGTCACACTTCACGTCGCAGCCGAAAGATACACAATGGACTACTCCAACAACGAAATTTTCCGAACCTACACTGAACGTTTGTAAGTGGAAGCCTTGGAAATTAGCACCCACCAAACATACATCAACAGGAAGGACAGGGTAAAATTTCCAGCATTCGGGCCGGACTATGTTCGCTATTAAAAAACACCCTGAAAATCTGCTGCTGACCCCAGTTGATGCTGAGAATGCACACAAAGACCTGGTCACCCAAGCCCCATTACAGCCTAACTTAAGGACAGTTATCTACCCACCCAGTCACTCATACACAATGACGCACGACACGCACACTTAACCACATGGGAACGCTAAACACATTTCACACACCACATAAACAAGCAACCTTGTGATGCTAGTTGACATAAAATTACTTCCTCAGATCACTTGATTGTAAACCCTGCCTACGGAAAGTTTACTCAAGGTAGCCACAACGTCAGCTAAATACATGCTCTGCCGACAATGCAATTATATATAGAATTTATCACATGACATCTATTTTTCGATCTACTCCGAACCTCGTTCGATCAAGATTTGTTAACTTCAGAAAAATCTAAAAATCACATCTTGAGGTTATGACAGGATGCAAAACTTGTTGGAATTAGGCTAAGTGAAAAGTAAGAGTGAGAGGGAATTGGGAAATCGCATATTTGAACGTTGAAACCAATCCCATTCATGTCTGTTCATGTAATTTCCATCGGTGAATTGCGGGATTAGTGTAATAGTTTGATTTCTGAATGGATTCAAGGGGTGAAATGATCACTATCGGAAGAATTCAAACTCCAGACATACTGATTTTCATCAAGATTAGTTGCCAGTGTGGCCATTTTGGGTAGGCAGATCGGATAAACAGACATGGCTCGGGATAGAGAAGACGTTGAATAAAAGAGGGAACCCTGATCAGTAGCACATTTACCCCTGCGCACCCCACTCCCCGTAATAGGCCGTGCGATCATGATTATCTTTTGCGTATTCCATTCATTAAGTTGATCAGTGCTCTCGTTAATTGAAAGTCCCGGATACATCCAACTACGTTGCGTGCAATTACACTACAGGGCGAATCTACTCCCGAAAATTTTGACAATAAAGCACATTATCTCCCACTTCATACTGGCATTTTTTCCACTTCGAGCAAATTTACAAAACCGGTAACAGAGGCCTTGTTTACAGTGGATTACTGACAATTTCCTTATACCCTGCTCGGACCTCAGAATACAGGGTAATCTATTCGCGCGTTCAACGCTTTAAAGGAGGATGTCCGGCCCGCGGAAAAGAAGATCCACCTCCGCGAACACGACATGAAACAGAGGGAAGAAGGTTCTTATCAGGAATTTCATTCTTCAACATCAGGAGCCCTAAAGAACATCACGACGTGTCACCTGTGCAGATTACTCCAAACGTAACCCTGAAGCAGTGAATAACCGGATGATAACAGGTTCATCAATAGCTAGCGACCTAACGGATAGCCAGTAACTTCCCCATTGACTACTGCCGACTGGTGGTAACGTTAGATAGATGTGTGTAAATGCTTTGAACAACCAAATACGCAAAGATATACGGTGCACGAAGGCTTGAGGCTCGCTGTCAGCCTTTAAACGAAATGAACGAGTGGAAAAAACCAATAACCTGTTACTGAGGTAACCGATCTCATGAATCTGCAGAACTTGGCTTATAATTTTGACCCCAAGAATACTTTGACTCCTCCGCAACACTTTATCCATTTGTACATTCCAGACCACTCTTAATTGTACAATCATTCAGAAATCTTAGTCTAGAACAGCTGCAACCGTTCAATCGTTCGTCTTCTGCCGCCAAACCAAAGGATCGTGGCCAGTGATTTTTCACATCAATAATGTCTAAGTCAGATAGAAATTTTCTAGAACATTCACCAAATTTCGAATATTCACAGGGTATTCGCAACTGGAAATGCAACTTTGTGTCCTCGTTAGGAAAAGAGGGAACTCACCGGATGTGACGCAACTTTCCTCCAAAGGTGTCGACTATTAACCCGTTGAACAAATCACCCGCAAAACATGTGAACATGGTGGTATCATTTTCACGAAACAATTTTAACTCGGACAGTTTTGCTATGAGACCAGTGAATATCAATACGAAAATCCTGACACGAGGGAGTAGTTATAGTATGTTGAAGAACGCTACTTTAAAAATGCACAACAGAAAAATCGAGGAATGGTGTCACCAAACTTTGATTCCTAGAGCTAAAGAGAATGGGCTCTTTCGTAATTTTACATAATGAACAAACTAAGACGTGTCGTTATCGTGCAGAGAAATAACGGCTTTATATCAAATTTTTGAGTTTTGAGAGGTTACAAACGAAGACCTCAGTTGCGCGCCCTTAAAGCGTACAGCGTAAGGTACCGCATAGCGATGGCTTTGCGCAAAATCCTTTGGGCTGTATTTATATATCACCTGTGTTCCCAATCTGCCGGTAACGGTCATAAAATAAACTATCCAATTTACATAGTGATTATTCCTTTTTTTTATCACAATCGCAAGTGTCTCCCTTGGACGCGGCGTAACTACGAAAAGAAGGCTGAACAAATCCACATCTCTGCGGGGTGATGTTTAAAATAATCCATGAGAGCCCGATACGACATCAGTTCGAACAGCACACAGTCATGGGAAGTCAGTGATATCGTAATTTTGCAATGATTTTCACTTGCATCAACTGAATTTTTTTGGGGCAAGGGGTCGCAGGAAATGTTACAAGACTTGATACAATGGAAGAGGGCAATCTGGATTACAGCTTTCATAAAAAGGCCGCGTACACCAAAAGTCAACGGCGCAAATGTCTACTGTGAGGGATACTGCCGAATAGGTTCGATTAAAATACAAAGAACACAGAAATGCAGTGTCTTTCAACGAGTTCACTAAGAAAAACTGGCTTGGCAGAAAGATCCGACTGGATGACGCACGCCTTTGCAATGAAGGGAACGTTGAACAGGATCTGAGAGGTGGAATTCACACAGGAATCGGTTGGCATTACGCTTCAATCTTGATGGGTTACAGTTGCAGCTTTTTGCATTGTTCCCACGGGAACTCCGGACGACCGAAATGGCCGTAGACGGCTGTTTCTAAATAACGAGGATAGCGTAAATCCAATTCCCTAAAAAGTATGAATCAGAAAAACATTTTAAAAAATCAAACATCGTACAGCAGAACAGTTCTTCAATAGGAAACAAACAAGAAAAAACTTACTTGACGATCACACCAGGACGAAGGTCGAAATTACGTCTAACTATGTTCAGCAACTCGCGATCAGTGACCTTGGCCGTGCCATAGCTATCCAAGTAGATGGACAGTGGTTCGGAGATACCAATGGCGTACGAGAGCTGTATGAAAAGAGGAAGCGTGATGAAATTCATCAACAGTTGCATAGGGCAACAAAGGAACAAACGACGAAAGAAAACCTATCGATTCTACACAAGCGGCACAGCTGAGTTGCGTTAAAGTGTAGGAGTTCGTCCTGTGAATCTGCATAGTACCACAGATTTTATGACAGAAAAATACATTGGAAGTATTTCGAAATTGACAATAATCTAAACGTCACGCAGGAAGATCGTTTTCGCACACCTGATTTGTTGACCAACTGGGATGCTTATCGTTATATAAATTCTGTAGAAAAACTGGAAGCCCAAATGGTTGATGAACTGCCTAGCCCGTTACCGAAAAACTTGCATGTCTTCCGATTTTTCTACTTGGCACCGGGCTCATCATTCGAATTCAATAATACCTTAGGGCTAAAGTGCTCAGTCTTGATTCATCTGCACCTCATGACAATGAACGGTTTACGCACGTTATTGTCTCCAAAATCAGCGAGATAGCATTCTGCTGAACCAAGGAATGTGTTCAGCAGTCCACCTCGGGCTACTTGTTCCTTCAGCTTCATAAAGCGCATCGAGTCGAATCCATATTGATGTGCTACTGGGTCTAGCCACGTTGGTGTGAAGTCTACTCGGACATCATTACATTACCATGATTAGTATTGAAAAGTCTGGGGCTACCGTGTAATCATCTTACAGTGAGATGTCTAATGTTTAAATCAGCTTTTTTTACGCGCAGTTCAATCAACCGAGAGACAAGTGATTCATGAACAAAACGACGAGTCTGTGCGAATACGAATAAACCAAAAAGTGGTAAAATATGGGAACAGTGTTGCTTCGATCCACATCACTGTCACAGGAGTACGTGGTCAGGGCTGTACAGCAAAAAGTCCAACTGGCATTAGTTGATAGAAAAAACTGCGCGACATCAAATGCCGGTTTAACACCGAGTGCAGTAAACACTTGCTCTGAAATGGATGGACTAAACAAGATAGGTGAAGATCAAGAGCCACCGTTAACCCTGCAGAAACGTTCTGATTTTAGTTACTACCTCACAACACTATGTACTCGGAACAGAGAAAATGAAGACTAGATAGACTGCGAAATGAGGAGAAAAAGGTTGCATGCAGTTTTGAACCGTATCATCAACTACCAACAATCTTCGCCTGGGTATTTCGTGGAACCCAAACCGAAAGCTTAACCGCACTAGCATCAGACGGTTCATTAGTTTTTTATGATACGCTTAGTGCATCAGTTTGGTGAAAGGGCATTGTCTTATAGCAATTAGAGTCCAATACATAGACAGACTAGCAACAAAAACCTTGAAAATCAAATTGGCATGGCATCGCATAAGTTTCCTTCACGTTAGATAGTAGCAAGGCAGGTCACAGATTTCATGTTTTTTTCATGTCATCAAATGGAGACCCTGACTCATCACTCAACCGTTGCCTACCTCGGAGAACGTCGTACTACGAGTCAAGCAGTGAGCATGCGCAGAACATGTCTAAACCAACATAATCTATGTTCATTCAGTGCCTGTTCTAAAGACTGAACCCTAGGGCTCAACAATGTACGCCTAATCTTTGAGCTACTCACAAAATTCTTCCAGCATATTCTACCAACAGTACGAAGACAACGCAGTTCCAACAATGAAAGTGCTCACACCCGTCGTCAATGGCCAAGTTTCTGAGTCGCCGTTGCTGCGCATACACGACCCTCGATCGAATAACGAATAGCGCGCCGACGCCACAGATACCGGAAACTGGTGAGTCCGCGAATACACTGCGGATGATATACGACTACTAGGTGAGTTGTGCCTACGACAAACATGAAATATGCAATAAGATCAACACTCAGACCGACTAGTGAGGAAACACGTTGCCGGATTTTTCTTCGGTTTCCAGGCGACCTTAGGATAGTCATACATGTCAATAAATCGTAAAAATGCATTTTGTTAGATCTGGAAATAACTAACTCTCAAGCATTTTGAGGAGAAAACTTAAAAAAGGCTTGCCGATTGCATCCAGATGCGTTTTGCTGCACTTGCATCGTCTACATCACAATTCCTGTGGTTGTCGTCAGGAGGAAACTATCTGGAACTAGGAAAGAAGTCCACGGCTAGCAACACAAACAGCAACGAACAGAATCACTCAAATATGTTGCGGTATTGGCCACTTTCGAATATACACCGGGTTCATTTAAACACCCGGAATGCTTCACGGGATGAGCTTAATCTGTGCAGACATTTTCATTCACGTGACTATCTATGGAAGCAATATTGGACGATAAAACGCGTAAAAATGAAGAACTTTGTAGTCTTCGGTAATGAGCACAATCTGTACCGAACTAAGAATAAGCAAAATCCAAGTGTGAAATGATCAAGGAATCCGAAGGGACGCAAATCCTGCTCCAAGAGTGTCGACGGTAGCGTTGCGCAGAGCAGTTCCACGGGCAGTTCACTCAGCCAATCTCTAACAGCGACACAGATTAAAATCCACCAGCAGAAACGGATATCCGAACAATAGATTTTACAACAATGCTAGACCACACTTGTTGTCGGTGTGTTTCTACATGGACAGTGGACAATTTTTGGTATTAGTGTTGAAACTATTTCGGTGGACTTGGGAAAACGAACAATTTCTAAGGGATTAGGGTTAATCTGATATCGGAGACGCGATAAACCCTCCCATGAGAATCATTGAGGAATTATTATGAGAAGTATCACACAAAAACCTGCGTGCATCATCCTCCACCGACAATCGACTATGCGCAAAAGATGCACACAAAGAAATCAAACTGATTTTCGATCTGATGGAGTTGCGTACGTTTCCTCTATAGGGCAGGTTAGGATACAGACACACTTAGTTCCCATGATCATTGTCTTCTTTGATCCGAAAACCGCATTCGAACCCATACATTAGTTTCATTTTCGACGGTTTTAGTATGAACCGCGCTGGTGGTATTCGGGGGATTGGTACTTCGCGGCATGAAGGGCTTTTCACCGAGACGCGTAACCGGAGCGTTTGACCCAAAAGTGTCAGACACAAGGAAGCCAATCCAGTACGAGAATTCTGATAACACCCATAGTTATCACTACCCATCATAACCAATGCAATGGCAGGGCATTCGTAATAATCCTGCGCGGTAGCCGACGCAGCATCGAATTTATTGTATCATGATTCACAGAGGTACGTGAATGAACGCTTCTGCGCCGCGCAGTCACAATCCATCGATTGCAGGACAACAGGGCAACGGCCATTTTTGCATCTATGAGAATGGTAATGTTATTTGCCAATGTGTAAGCACCCGAATTTGTGGTAAGTAATGGTCTCACAATTCGGTCTAGCCAACCAGGTACAAAGACCGCAGAGGATTCACGGATCTCGATGGATGGCCGATGTGATGGGGAATTGAAGAACAAGCGTGTTGTGAACCCTACATATTGCTTCTTTTTATTTCTCTTCTTTCGCTCCTTAGTTTCGCCATGATTCCGATTACACATTTTCTAAATTCAGATTTGTGCAGTATATATACCTGCAAATTGTACTGTGATAAAAATGGCTCAACACAAAAGACTGTTAGTCGCAGTCACCTTCAATTTGCTAAATATCGTATTAACGAAGAGGTGACTAAATTGCAGAGGTGGTGACCGGATCTGCTACTTTATCGACCAGATGAGAAACCGCATTAGAGCAAAAGTATGGAAATGTAAATGTAAATGCTGCATAAATAAAATACAGTACACGTAAAGTTCTTCCCATCAATTTTTCAGACGCTATCGCCGCTTTTTAAGGAAACCTCATGTGGACACAGATTAGCATGAATTGTATTGGCTATGGTACCAAAGTTGCAACTGAAATTTCGAATTAGTAAGCCAAATGGGAAATAACACCTGAAAAATCAGCCGAAAATTTTGGCTAAAGTGGTGAAAACGAGACGTTTTGCTAAAGTTGTGATGTCGCCATCTCTTCGCTAAGAGAAACACCATATAATTCAGAAGGGTTATGATCAGGCAGTCACCCCACTAAAGATTCTAATCCCAGATTCACTGGGCACTTCAGTGGCAAACCAAATTTTTGTAACTCGACCCATTAGCACAAATGACCCAAGATCCAGGGTTACGGCTGCCGATGCTTATTCAACCTTACTGTACTGAGTTCCAGAAGCTACGGAACCGTCCTTACGCTTTAAATGTAAAAGAAGAAAAACAAGCACGGTGTTCTGGTAGTTCCTATCTCCTGACTTCCTCATTTAGTTTAGTCATCAATAATCAACGTTACCCCAGTAACCTATTCCGCTTCCCGATGAGCGCAAATCGAAGGCATTGAAAACGGAAAGAGTATTTTCGGCCATTACGGTTGTTCGACGACAAACTTAGTTCTGCACAAAATAAACGTAACCTAACGAGTTCACGACGTACCTGAACAAGTACACGACGGCAAAGACCAGCTTTAACCAAGGACTTTGCAACCCATCGCGCAGCGTAAGCAGCAGATCGGTCGACTTTGGAGTAGTCCTTCCCCGAAAAGGCGCCACCACCATGAGCACCCCAACCGCCATAGGTGTCCACGATGATTTTGCGACCTAATATATAAGCAATTTAACGAAAATCATGAGTTTAGATAGATAAAGAACAAAATACTGACCTCCGAAATACCCCAAACCATTTAGCTGAATATGCAAACCTGTAAACCATTATCAACCTGGTCGCATAATATGTAAAATACTCAACGAAAATGGAGACAAGAGGGAAAGTAATATGACGACCAAACTTATTTTCATCCCAGTAAGCTACGGATGGCGAAGTCATATTCAAAATTGTCGCTCATATTGAGAATTTGCCTTGCTTATGAAGACGAACTTGTGTATATCCAGTTATCGACGCGCACTGATGAGACCACCAGGAAGATAGCATACCGACTCGATGTTGTTAGGCCGTCGGAGCCTACTGTTCTGATCAAACTTCAGAACGAAGTGAGAGATAGATTGGATGCCATTCCACAAAGCAGCACTAGGCCCTCGTCAAGTTGACCACAGACTTCGCTTGCCTGACCAGCTGCGACATTACCTGCAGGCCAGCTGTTCGCTGCATATCAGCTAACTCCCTCCAACTCGAGGACATCCGCAGTTCAATTACAGCATGTCTGGCTGCTAACGAAGCCCGCTTGGTCTTAGGAAACTTCCAGAAGCTGGTCCACTTAGTCTGTTTTACTGATATCCAAAGGCGTAGTGTCAACGAGACGATCCACGAGGTCGGCGGAATGGCTGTTTGTAGTCTTCACAGATGAGAAGGGTTGAAAACTGCAACCAGAAGTGTAGCTGATCCTTCCCGACAATTGCTAGAACTCCTATGGGACGTCATGCTCTTTGGTCAGTATCTTTAGACCCGCCCAACGAAGCTGAAGTCCGTACCGCCCTTGCACTCCTCATGCATCACAATGTCTCAGAACAAGACGGGTTCCCACTAGCTTGTGTAAGAAGCAAGATAAGATACAGCGAAAGGGCTCATGCATGTATTCCCCAAAGTATAGGACAGGGGAAAAATCTCTGGATTGGATGGGGTATCGTCAAGAATGGCTCGTGAACTGTTTGGCAACCACAGGGGAATGAGGTTAAATCAGAGTGGATCAAGATCCATGTATCCGTTGGTTATCCGCAGATTAACAACACAGACAGAACAAACACGTGAGGAACACGTGGGGTTTTGGCCTGGTCGAGGATACATAGATCAAATGCTTACTATTACCATTACTGGAGCGTCGACATACCTAGTGAAGACCGACCACTGCTGTAATCTTGGTCATAAGAACAGCTTTTGATTCGGTGAACAAGACTACTCTGTGGGACCGTTTGTTGAGATACAACATGTTCCAAAAACCACGTATCAATCATCAAATCCTGCTGCTTTACTTCTGGAAGGATAAGAATGGATAATAAACTTTCGTCTGTTGACACAAGCAGAGTTTGACAGGGATTTCCTATTTTGCCATTTCTCTGTCTGACTGTCCCGGCTGGGGGGCTACGATAAGGCGGTGTCGAACTCTCATGAGGACACAAACTTCGGAATTAGAGTACGCCGACTAGGTCGTACTTCTAGCGTTTAACGCCCGAGTAGCTCATTTTCGTAACTGTTTGACGACTGAAATGACCTGATGTGGCATGCAGTCGGCATCATCAAAGTAAAAAGATAGTCTGAGATTGACGAGAACCTGCATGTACTACACTAGGGCAATGAAAGACTGGAAGTTGCTAAAGGTTTTGTCTATCTGAGGAGCCGTATCGCTGGAAATGGGGCGAAAGGGCAGAAATATCTAGGTTTATTTCAAAGATCAGACTAGCTCTTTTTAGCTTCACGCACCAATGGCAAAGATACGACATTAGTCTTCGAAAGATCGAGTGTGCCCTGTATTGCTCTATATGACTGTGAAGCGTGGGCCTTACGGGTCAAACAAGTTCGTCGGCTAGCCTTGTTTGATGCTCGCTGCTTACAGCGTGTGATTGGTAAGAGCAACACATCAGCAACATGGAGGTGCGTAGCCGCATGTTTGACACGATCAACTCTTGTTAAAAAGAATCATACTTCAAGACGGTTTCCGATGCTTTCACGAATTGTGTTTACTCCTTGGACCTGGCTGGAAAGAGCGTAGATGTCAAGCAATAATTTGGTGCGCAGACAGACAAACTGCCCATCACGAGTAGGAACATCTCGGTCGCCCGGCTGAGGCAAGGAGGGTCTGGAATACTGTTAGCTTCCGTGCCTTATGGACAACCCGAAACCGAAATCTCTGGTGGGAGCGTATTCATTTTTACTTTGGTCATCAAAAATGAATAAGGAGCAAAATGTGCACACAACAGCACCATAGAAAGGTTACCGTTGGTTTGTTTTAATTTGTTAGCACTTTTCACTTTTACTCCAACTACACCGACCTCTAGTCGTTGTACCACGTTTTATTTGGCGTACGATCTGAAACCAGGCAGGTGTGAAATACATGACTACGTACTATGTAGCTGTTTATATACAAACATCCCAATTACTAAGTTGTTGATTTCAGCCAATACAAACAGGCGTAATCGCGAGCACAACGTTTGGTCGAACAAGTAAACTAGCTGGCATTTGTGAACATAAAACCAGGGTAAATTTTACGACAACAAAACAAATTTTTACACGGCAGCTAGCATACTATTTATATTCAAACGAGATCACTCTGATAATCACTGTTTACCTGGCCTTGTCGTAGCCAACAGCCTACGCAAAATTTGCCGATACTTTCTTTTACCTTGCAAGTGCTAGAACCATTAGAATAAAAGGAAATTCCAGAATACGTCACAATCCGTTATATATATATATATATATATATATATATATATATATTTCGCGTTCCGGTGTTGACCAGCTTTAAGAAGAAAATCACTGTATGGACACGTTTTGCTCACCAGAGAGGGGACAACGCCAACATTAGGGACGAAGACTTGTTATCAACCTAAGAGACACGCTTAAATTCCCATTTTACCAACCTCCGGATCGCATTCTCTATCACCCCAACTCGTTAAAACTCTCTACCCTCACCAAAATAAGTCCTACCGCTACAGTCTACTCATGTGAGGCAGCTTTCAAGCGTCCCATGCTTATAATGACCAACGCCTAACTTAGAAAGTTTGCACATCTGTTTCGTACTTTATCGGCATTGTTTTCCAGGACCTGAGCACTTCAGATTCTAACTTTTACAAACCAGGTAAACCCGAATCTCTCGAGTTGTTTACTCGTGTATGCGATTGGGCTATGCGCTTGAAGCGCTCAATATTTCGCCGCTGGTTTTGTTCATTATCTCTCACTTGTCACCGTCCCCCTGTACAAGTGTCCGCCAAATATGGAGAGCCAAAGGTCACTCTGTTCGCTGCAAAACTGAACGCCCACTCTCGCTTGCTACCGATAGCCAAAAATCTCTTACGATTTTTACTCTTCCAATTTCTATCCCATTTGTAATTCCTCTGATGATGTGGTTTGTGAGCCACATTAGGCTGTTTTAGTAGAAAATTTCTTCGTAACATAACAAGCCGAACTTTGTGAACCTGTCGACTGAGGTTAAAACAGCGCTAAACGAAAAATTAAAATAACCTAATTTTACCAGGCTTTTGGAGAACAGATAACTGCATACAGAACTAGGTGTTCATAAAAAAACAATGCGATCATGATTGCTTTCTTGTAGTTAGCGACAAGCAATGTTTTAAAACTCCTCTTGCGCTCCTTAAAAACTGGGCCCCAAAGTTGGCCAGTGGAAACTAGACTTCGAGAATCGGCCTAGTTTCAATCGTGGAAAAAATTAGTGCTTAGCCGATTTAAAAAGTTCATTCCCAGGTTAACAAACGTACCCAATTTTCCTACTCTTTTGTGATATTTATATAAAACGGCGCTGACGACCGTGAGATCTAGCACTGGATTTCAGTAAGGATAAAGTACCAGCATACAGTAAACCCAATAATTAATAAGGATACCGCGGGGGGGGCTCACCTGTAAGACCCGCATCCCCATGTGGACCACCCACGACGAAACGGCCGGCCGGATTCAGGTGATACTTTGTCCGATCGTCCATTAAGCTCTCTGGTATGACAGCGCGAATCACGTGCTCCATCAAATCTGACCGAACTTTCTCCAATGTGACATTTGCATCATGCTGAGCTGAGATGACAATTGTATGTACTCGAAGTGGTCGACAAGCTCCGCCGTCATGTTTGTATTCAACAGTAACCTGATGATCATGGGAGGATACATCGAAAATGAGCCGATTACTCGCGAGAACTGTTTGTAAATCCAACCAGCCTAGGACTACTGTACGCTGTTCTCATCAATTTCATCTTGAGTAAAATCTTATAAACTATTTCTTTCTCCGTTTTGGCAGACAAACCTAGTTAGATAAAGTGCATCAACTTCATGCTGGTGTGGAATTCATATGGGAGGCCTTCAATGCTTGAGTACGACCGTTCGGGCATACTTCCCACGAGAATCGTATGTTGTTATCCGCTCCTAAGAAAGTTATGTTAGCCCCAAAGCATGAGAACGGCAGTTGCCATCGGGTTGATTGATTATCGTTTCAATAGCCTTCAGTCTCAAATCAAACAGGGAGTACGGACTGCTCAGCAATTGCCCACGTATGCCGAGTGGATGTATTGTGTAAACAAGACTGCTTTAGCCAACGGACCAATCGATTATAAGAAGACTACGGATACAACACATCGTTTCATAGCCATGATTGATGAAATTTAGGTACATGAAATTTGTCACCGTGGTCTCTTGAGAAAACCACCGATTGTGTGTGTACTGATGACGTCACCTTGACTGATGATGAAAGTTTGCCGGGGGAAGCCAGCAAACTAATGTCACCTTGTGGAATCTGAGGAAAACTAATATATATACACATGTATATATATATATATATATACCGATAACGCTGTTCGTTCCTAATCATTTATGCATAATCAGGCGAAACTACCATTCGCTCAGTTAAACCGAACATATGCCTAGAAGCACAGAAGAATGCGATAGCAATGAACGGTGGTCGTTTACCTTTCTTGACAATGAAAACGTAGACTGGCTTGAGAAAATCACCCCGAGAGGATAAGAACATCCCAGGACAAAAATGGATAAATTCACTATAACGATAATGCCACTCATAAACTTACCTGTGTTTTGCTATCAGGGCCAGCCCAAGGCAGAGTACCATTTCGACGAAGTGTGGCAAGTCGTTTATTCAACGCATGCGACAAGACAACGGTCAATGGCATGCATTCCTCAGTTTCATCAGTCGCATATCCGAACATCAGGCCCTATGCAGACAAATGGAAGATAGTTGAATCAAAATCACATCAACGGGAAAAGTAAGAATTGAGAACAGCACATAAATTAAATCTGCTAAGACACCCAAATTGAACTGCACAAAACTGTCGTGTGACTTAATTTGTCGTGATAAGAATAATGGAAACTGCGGTCATATTGAAATAAATCGGCACCACACAAAATAAAACTAAGATAATCCTTAAAACCTGTATTTATGATATGCTTGATGCGTGCGTAGTGAAAGGAGAAATCTGCATTATCCTCGGAGCCCATTAGACTATGAACTGTTGACCATAACTATGAAGCTTGGAATGGAATCAAGCCGCTGGGCAAAAGCGAATACCGACCTATCAATATATATATATATTGGAAATTCATTTACAGACCACCTGCCGTCGAAATTGTGCAAGGTTCATCAAACATGAAAGTTCTATCATCTGTGACTTATCGAGATGAAGGATGCCCTGCGGGCTCGACAGCCCCCGAGATGCCAAAGTAGGAGTAGAAGGTTGATTTAGGGGACCCCAATCCGGGAGCGCAACCACATGCGATGTGCGCCACGCGCATAGTTGCTTTAGAAACCAACTATCTTTTACTGATTAACAAGATCATTTATTTCGGATCGGGCACCGGGCGTTCGCCTTGGGCTTGGCAACTGCGCAGGAACGACGCTATCAGAAGACAGTCGACAGGACTTAAACAGCAAAAGCCACTACATAAGTAGACAAATCAGCAAAAATTGCAAGCAGATTTGAGAGAAAAAGCCGAATGGGAGTTTGATACCGGCCAACAACCATTTGTATTACCTTAATTCTGGTGGGCGAGCCTTCTCACTCAAGGCTATTCCTTCACCACGTTGACCCACAGCTTGAGCTGCTTCGTCTCCTGAAGTGCGAAGAAAATATCTTGACGAGACGTTTGGCGCAGTTAGTTGAATTACTCTACTCTACTCGAATCCTGAATTCGTGTTTCACTCACGCAGCAGACAACAATCGGAAGTGAGTCCATTGTCGGAGTCAAACACGCCTGTTAACTTGCCTGCATTAAAGTGCGCACACTGAAGGAACCCAGATGCAGAGGCTGACGAGGCTTGAGAAAACGTGAACTAACAGACTGAAAACCACCTACTACACTACTTGACAATAAACCGTTGCGAGTATCGGGTGCGTTGTCAACGGAGAAACTATGGGTAGGCAGAAGGGGCAAACAGATTGGGTTGGAGACAGAAAAGACAGGTTGAATAAAAGAGGGAACTCTGAGCAGTAGCATACCACTACCTACCCCGCCTGCACTCGATGCAATGGGCAGCGCGGTCTTGATTATCCTGCGGGACGACCGATGCAGTATAGAATTATCCGTA